>VZUI01042717.1:0-157609 GCA_013401135.1 Cettia cetti
CTCTCTTTTGTTTGGTTTTTTTTTTTTTTTTTTTTTTTTTCCTTCCCATTAGCATTCCCAGCTCTTTAGGGTTTTATTTTGGAGCAGATGGTTACCACCACATTTTTATCTGCTCTGAAGGAAGACAGTTTATTACACTTCTTTTGGAGCAATGCTGCCCTGTGAACTGTGACTTGGTGGTGGTTGGGGATTTTTTTTCACATTAAGCAATTAAAATTACTGCTGTATATATTTCAGTGCAAAAATTCAGCAATTCTTGCTTCTGTTAGCAAGAATCATGATATAATTGAATATACTGAGCTAAAAAGGTGTATACAGCAAGAATAGAAAAGATGAGGGTGGGTGTCAGGGGATGCAGTGATGCTAGTGCAGTAGTTTGTATATATGTGCGTACACGTTCAAACTGTAAAGTGCAACATTTTGAAGCTTTAAGTTCAGGATATTTTTTGATAAAACATATAGAAGACAAAAGTAGCAAGATAATATAGCTATTCCTACACATCAGACTGCTAGATCTAGTGAGATGTGCTGGTTTACTGACTTTTATTTACTGAATGACTAGACAGCTATTCCAGTTATACTTTATGACTTCATATCTGAAGAGCATTAGCTCAACATAAGTAGGAATTGTTGCCTCAGTTATCTTAGATGGACATACTGTCATCACATTTTTCAGTGATGAGCAGAACATGTCTTGCTCAAAATAATTTGTTGTTTCAATCAATGCTTTGGAGTGGAAAACAAATAATGAAGCTCAGTGCAGTGAGTTTAAATCCTTTGCAAAAAACCCCAATTTATTTAACTCCTCCAACCCTTGCTATTCCTCATGGCAGGCAGCTATGGGAGTGAATGGCATCAGACAGGCAGGTCATCATTGACATGAGTGGTAAAGGAATGGCTCTGGCTTCAAGACTTTCTGGTGCTGCATGGGGACAACTCTTCATGGAGATGCTGTCTGTATGGCTCAACTCACCTGTTAGGCTGCTTACTGCTTACATTCCTCCTATTTATTGCAAGAATGGTATCACAACTATTTTAGAAATTGCAGTACTTGCAGTGGCTGAGGCAGAGCCAATTTTATCGTGATCTCTGTTGGTCAACACTTCACTCGCATTACATCTTTGTGAGATACTCATACTTTGTCTTTAAGAGATACATGTATTTTGTCTTTGAGAGACTCAGTGAGTCACTCTCAGTCTCTCCCAGTCATGAAGAATTACTCTTCTGGTAGCCATGGAGAAGAACAAATAATGTAGGTTAAAGCTTGAAATACATGCAAATGGCCACCTCCACAGAGACACCAGACATGGTCATGTTCTAAAATATCTTGAGACACAATAAATGTGAACATGAGCAAGCTTATTTTCATTAGTGGAAGAAGCAAGAGTTGGCTCAGAGAAATGTTTTGCAGGATGTAATTGAAGGAAGCAATTTGGCTTGCAGTTGTCGGTAGGAATTAAATACATTTGGTTCAAATATGTTTCAATAAAAAAAAAATAGAATATTTTGTTGCCAATAGAATAAAACAAATTAGACAGAAACTGGAACAGAGTCCAGGACAGAAAAAAGCATGAAGAAAAATAATCATAGGAGAATCTAGAAGTACTGCCTATGTAAAAAAAGTGAAAATTGCCAAAGAAAAGGGGAACTTGTCAATTGCCCTCATGCTGGATGAATATAGAAGGAAAAAGACTTTTCAAATCCCATTCCTGTTTCAGAATAGTAAAATACCAGAGTTAGATTTATCAAAAATATCAGCCTTCCTCATGACTCAAAAATGACTGTTAGATGTCTCTTAGGAAACAACTCTGAGTGTACTCATTTCATAACATTCTTCCATTTATAATTGTGGGAGTTTTGGCTGAACAGTGTGATGCCTAATAAGAACTATGCAATTTTCCTTAGGGAAATAAAAGGCTCCACTGAAAATCAAGAAGGTTTGTTTTACTCATAAGTACTGCTTCACAACATGCTGTGTTTTTAATTGATTGTTTTTTAAACTAATGGAATGTGTAAATATAAATGATATATAAAAATACATAGTGGAATGAAGATAACGTTACTTGCAATGAGCTGGCATTCCTATGGCATGGAAGGCATAAGTCCCTGTCATTGACAGATCATCACCTTGTGAAGATCAGAAAGACTATGTAATCAATCCAGATGGATTGATTTCTAAATAGGCATCTCATCAACAATTTTTCCTAAAATCTAGGATATTTAATCTACTTAGCACATGTCAAACAATATTTCATTGTAACTATCACTCCAAAAAATGTTGATGGTTGATTCCTCTAAGCTTGTGCAGGTGGCTGACGTGGTGACCCTTTCATGTCTTTCCTACAGAAGGTCACACAAGGCACAACCAAAGGCAGTGAGCAGCCTCCTCTGATGCGCAGGAAGAAGCAACATATTCCAATTCCCATCTGTAAGCACTGCTAGGACATCTGGAGTAAATAACTCTGCATACAAAGCAGAGCAGAGAGGGCCATGTTATTTTTTTTCCTACCTGATAGTAAATTTCTAAAGTTATGATGATGGAGAAGAATTGTGTATTCCAGGCAGAAAAAGAACTCATTTATTGTTTTAATACATCTTTATAATTTGATCAAAATTCTACATAGGAAATTTGTAAAGGACTGGATTTGTCATTTTTAGTGCTTCTTTATGCTGTTGCAAACCACTTGATGTCAGGTGGTGATTTCGTCTTCCTATAGGTAACAAGACAGGGAGCACTCTGGTGTATATTCACTAAGGAGAATGTGTCCTGCATTAAAATGTCATTAATCACATATTAATTCAGATGATTGCTTGAAGATGTCTAAAAAGGTTTCATCGACTGCAACAAGAGAAAAGGAACAGAAAAACTCACTACAAATTCCTCTAGAATATTGCTATTTTTATTGTACCTCATCTTGGTTTAACCCTAAAATGCACGTTGGCCTGAATTCAGCTAAGAGAAATGTCATTTTCACTTAGTTCAAAAGGGGATTATCCTTCTCTCTGCCCACATCCAGGCAGGTGCACAGTCTGGAGATCTCAATGGATGGCAGGTTATTTAGGTCCCTGCAAGGAAACAGCACAGTAGACAATCCCCTGTGAATTCTAATTACATGAGCTGCAAAGCAGTGGTAATGATGGATGTGGACAGCAGGCTTTCTCAGCATGTGACAGTCTTCTTTTATTAAATAAGCAGAACCTGCAGCCTTGTCCACACATATTATTGCTAATCTCAGTCAAGTGCCACAGGGCTGTTTCTGGTGGGAAAAATGTGGACTTGGGGTCCTGGTGGAGAATTAGAATTACTTACGTAGAAGTGAATTTACTAGCATACAGAAAAATCTCCTCATACAGTACTGTAGCACTCACATACTATTTTGTATAAAATGTTACCCTCTTTCCAGTAGGCACAGCCATCAATTTTGTATTGTTGGCAGTATTTTATTATTACTCATTGCTTCCTACCTGTGAACAAAACACAGGCCAGCTTTCTGTGCATTAATGAAACCAAATAAGAAATGGATCTGTACACCAGACCACTACAGCGCTGGAAGTTAAAGGCAGAAAAATACTTTTCATGGACTCTATTCCACACCATAATTTGCCATTGGAAATTCAGTAATAAAACACTGGAAAGAGCAAATTACAAAGATCTACTGTAAACCTTAGATTCAATGTGAAGATTATGGACTTTATATCCATGTTGACTTCTTTTTGGTAAGATAATTTGTAGGTCAGTTATTCTTGATCCAGAATAAAAATTATGCAGGTCCCAGGGAATATGATTTTTACATGTGCTTAGTGTTTAGGAACACAACTCAGAAACCAGGATTTGGAGGCTAGCAGGTGAGGGTCATAACAGACTAGGTGTACTTCAGCATCCCAGCCCTCATGACCAGCGATAAAGAATATTATCTACTCCTATGGTGTTTTTTTCCTACACAGTTTTTATGCCAATTGAAAAACTTGCCAAAGGATTTTTTCAGAGAGGAATGATACTAGTCTATAGCATCTTGCATCTAAGGTGTTCTGGGTCACTAGTGTTACACATGACGTAGTGTTATCACTAACCCATAACATCAGAGATGAAAGATGCTATATCCTCAAACCCCTTAAAAGTACAGTTAAAGTATAAATACATCCAAGCCACATTGCAGCACAAGGAAAGCACAACAAAAAAAAGTACTGCTCCTGTGGTGTATAGTTTTCTTTGTCCTACTGAAGACAATGTGACTGACCAATAGATTTTTTTTGCCATGTGTACAAAGTTTTCTTCACAAACACCAAATTCAGAAGTAGCTGCTCTTCCATGAAAGTTGACACAGGCACAGTCCTGTACAGCTGTGTCTCAGCAGGGTACTTAATGCGAGTCTGCCCAAATGCATCTTTGCAAATTGGAATATGCTGGTTTGACAAAGGCATGTAGAAAAGCAGGCAAGATTCCACTGGGGTGCCCTTGATGGCCCTCCTGGGGCCGCAGGTAACCCTGGCTTCCCACAGCACCTCAGCAGGTGGCTTAGGGACACCAGCTCCTTCCAGCCCAGCACTATCTGCACTGCTGCCTCTAAACTGAGACCCTCACAGGAGTGCAGGGCTTCCAAGATTCTGGAAGCAGAAGCAAAGGCTTAAATGCTGAGAGCTGCAGCTTGTTAAAGAGCTTTGCAGCTTAGCTTCCCAGGTATTAATTAATTTCCATGTTTTTCTAAAATTTGTCCGTATGAGTTTCGTGTATGTGCCAGTGTATGGCTAAATACCCTAAGACCAAATGATCAGGCATTCATGGCATAGCTCTGTCCATCATTAGCTACACAGTGCACACCAGTCACCCTCCAAGAGTATACAAAAATGTGAATATTGAGGTAGTCATCACTGATCCTCACTTGTAGATATTTGTAAGTGTTTTTAAATACAAATGAATATTTTTTAATGAACTGTTTCATGGACTGTAGTCTCCATTTCTGGGATGCATAATACATCATATGGCTTTCAACAACATCCCTCATTAGCCCTTTTGATGTATTTGATAATGTTCCCATTAATGTCATTAGACCAAAATTGTTTTTCTTCTATGTGTAATTAACTCTTTGACCAGCTGTTGTCACGGGTTCTTTGAGAAAAAAGAACTCATCATGAAAGAAAAATCATTAAACCTAATTCCTAATTTCTTGCTAATTAATCCATTTCTCATGGATGCTTTTAAGGATGGAGAAAATACCAATAGGGGAAAAAGCACATCTTTACATAAGTAAAAAACAAAGGAAGTACTTTTAAAAAAAAAAAATCTTTAAATATCTAGGTAGTATAAGCAGGCAGGGAAATGTTCAACTGTTGCTTAAATGGATTTTATCCTTTTACTTTTTATCATAATATTCCCTAAAGTGTTCTGACACTCAGAATTGAAATGTGCTATGACAGACTGTGCAACTGACTTTGACAGAATTTCTGATTTCACTGGAAACGAAAAGGCAAAGACAACTCTGAAAAAACAAACAAGTCAAAAGAAGAATGAATGAGGTTAAATTACACAGATAAGAATAAACAGAAAAAGGCAGTGTGTAATTACAGTGCTTGGAAGGATAAGTTGAATTGAAATGATGGAAAGGGCATTTGGGCAGTGAAAGCATTTGCAATGTGGTTAGGAAGTAGCATGACAAGAACTTGGGTATTAGAGGATAAAGGCAGCTTGCCCAGCATCCTTACTTTAGGATCCTGTTGGAAGATCCCATCATGCTGTAGGAGGGAGCTATAACTCAGCACAAATATGTAGATTTGAATCCCTATTATATACCACATTCTGCACACCATGGCCCAAAAGAAGAAAAACAAATATTCACTATTCTGTTCCATGGGGACCAGCGGAAGGAACAAATCTCACAAGGAAAGTTTATCCATCCTGTAGCTACTAGATACAAAAGCAGCAGTCTATTAATCTTGAAAGACCAAATAATTTCTATGCAAGCACAAGCTATAGAAAATCTTTCAAGTAAAACAGTAATTTCTGGTTTCCTTACAAATTCCATAAAAGAGCTCATGCTAAGGAAGTCTCTTGCAAGTAGCACAACCAAATTGGGTTGCTCCTAGAATAAAAGATGCATGTTTGTTTCCTCAGCGCTAGGTACTTTGGTTTTTTTATATAATTCCAAACACCTGTTGGACACTTTTTTTATATAATTCCAAACACTGTTGGACACTTGTTTCCAAGGTAGTAGAAAGATCAGGAAAGGCTTTATTTTCAATTCATCCACCCTTTTTATAAAGCTTTAGCTGCGCTAAAAGGGTGTATTGGTCAGTAGACATCTCTCTCCATAGGTTAAATAACAAAAACAACACCTGGCAGAGGGATTATTATGAGAACTTATAAATGTTATGATAAATAGAAAAGTTGCTTACATGAATGGTCCTTGAAAGAATAAATCTCATGAGAAGAGAATCAGCCACTGACAGGCTGAAAACCTTACAAACTCGGAAAATCAGACTCACTCATCTGCCATAAATAATCTGGACAATTAGGGTGACTCTTTGCAGGTAATGGTGTGGGACTGATACCTCATACTCTTAGCAGAGCTATCAGACAACCATTATGCCTTTCAATTCTCTACACATCCAGTTCTTGTCCCGCAGAAAACACAGAACTAAGTGGGGAAATACAAGCAAACCCTCTGAACCAGGTTTCATCTGCATATGCACAACTTTTCAGACAAGGGTAACTTCTTAAATTATTTGATCAAAGTAAGAATGCTGCTCTGCAAAGTAACAGACAAAGATTGGTTGGTAATACTTACTCTGCTATTGTGTAACTGGTAAATTTGCTTTTAGTAGCTTTGCAAATAAAATGATTTTTATGTTCTGGAGAAAATTCACTTACCTGAATTGAATTATGAGGCCGCTGCCAGATTAGGTCTTCTTTTTGGTAGAGATTATATGCTGAGATAACAACTAACAAATTGTAAATTTACAAATTGAAATGCAATCCAAAAAGGAACAAGATACACCTAGTAACAGAAGCAAAATTTATTAAAATATTAATTTTAATATTAAAAGGGAATGCGCTTTACATGCAGAAAAGGTGTTCACCACCCCAGTTTGGTTTCACGTGGCTGCTGTGACAAAGACAAGAAGGCAGATGATCCGCCGTAGCTTGTGTCTGTAAAACCCATGGGGCAAAGATAAGATGGTGGCTGCTTCCTGTGGCTGGTTCTTCATGCCCATGATAAGGGAAAAAACTATGGTACAAGCCCCCGAGAGCTAGACAGCACATGTTGTGAGGCACCATGGCTTCAGACACTGGTCTCGATCCCATGCAGCTGCTCCTTACTCTGCTGCTTTTGACCACTCTGCCTGACTCTGCTCAGCTCCCTTTGGCTCCTCAGCAGCTTCAGCTTGGCTCAGCTTGGATCCTTTTGGCTCTGGTCAGGCTCAGTTGGGCTCAGGCTTGCCTCTGCTGCTTGGCTTCATGTGTTGCTTCCCACGCCGGTGCTGATTTTCAGCACATCTTGGAATTGTGTTGCCACTTTTTAACACCACATTTTAGAGCTGTGTCTTGAAGGGACAGGCAGAGGAGATGCAGCAGCAGAGAAGGGGATCTAAAACAAACTTAACAATATTCCCACTGAGGTGAGTGGAACAAAATAGCTCACATCTTCCTGCTGAGGGGGGTGCTCACCTTTCCTTCCCCTGCAACAATTCCCCCAGTAATGATGAGGGTGGTGTAGAATAGCAACCTAGTCACACTCACATGGCATACCACCTGAAATGCTGAAGTTTTGAAGTAGAAAATGGTTTTATATTTGTGTGTTCTGTTGAAATACTTAAAATCAATCAGGAAAATGTCAGACAGAGCTAGATCTATCAATTCCATCACCTTGTAAAAGCATCAAATCGCGTTCTGTAAAGTAACTATGAGTTACTGCAACTGCAACATGCCCCAGTGATAGACCCACGATGCACCAGCCAAGCCCCATGATTTAACAGATGTCAATGGGCCAAAAACTTTCAGCAATGCTCAAGTGCTTCCTCCTGAGGCTTTAGTGTTCCCTAGTGCATAAATTGTTCATCTAGAAGCTAAAAGGTTTTTCAGCTTCATTTTCAGAGTGTTTTAGATGTATCCACAGATCTAAAAATTCTGCTCTCTTATTTACATATAAGACAAACCTATAGTAACTACAACAGTTGTTTAAGCACAGTTGCTTTGGTTTTATCTTTTATTGGTGCCTTTTAGTACAAGTTAGCCCTGTCTGACAAGTCATTCCAGATCAGTAATGAGTATAAAGGATAAGCTGTAGTTCTAACACCACATCAAGGAAAACAGGCGCTGAACATTAGTAGGTACACCTTCTTGATTGTGTATGGCAAAGTTCTAGGTTAACATGTTGGAAGGTATTTAGATTGCAGTTGTGAAAGACGCTCACATGAGAATGTACATACCCAGGACTCAACACGTAAAATGAACCGCATATTTTGCACCTTGGATTACACAGATTTCACAAGTGATTTCAGTCACTTGTAGACCACTTCCATGATACTGATCAGCTTCCTGGTATTTTTGTTTGATGGGAAAATCCAAAGAGTCATGCCTAACTGGGTAATAAGAGATTGAAATATTCAGATTAGAATTTCTCAAAATGAGCAGGGGCAATAAATTTGTTTGTGGTATGAGATTTAAAGGACTAGTGTCAGCTTCACAATGCTCAAAAAAAAAATTTCTGTTCTCATAAGGACACTCATACTTTCCAATGTATAGAATATAAACACAAAACTATTTTAACATTCAGAAGTATGGAATACTTACAAAACTTATTTTAGGTGAACTTTATGCATAATCAATCTCCAGTTAATAACCAGCTAATGATATTAATAATGGGCTACAAATTCTCCTATTTCTCATCAGAAATCTTCCTCACATTGTGAGATTGCAAAAAAATTGTTAAATTGCTCAAATCATAGTAGTTCCATTGCTCAATGATCAAGAGATCTCTGAGACATAACGTTTTTTTGTGTTGAGCTCTCAAAGTGGCTGGCAGTTTGGGAATTCACACATGCAAATAAAGTGTGTGCAAATACGAGCTAATAGGCAACCAGCTTGGCATTTTTAATTTAATGCCCAAATCAAAAATTTAATAATAAAATATGTATGTTCCATCCATTTTTTGAAGTTTGCATGTGCATGTAGGTATTTACCTAACAAACTACTGCTGCTTGTATCTGTCATTTAAAAATGAAATGCAAAAGAGTACTGAGAAAATATGACACTGCACTCACAGCCCTGAAAATCTGTCTGTTGATGAACATTAAATTTGCCATCTGGCTTCTGCACCGTAGGTGACTTTGCAAGCCCTCAAGAATCAGTTTTGTTTGGGCTTGTGCAGAATCCTGTGCACCAGATGGCTTTTTTATTGAACTTGGCTCTCAAGTAGCTGGTCACAAATTAATATGCATTTTATCTATGCTGTAAAACTGCTTATCACGTTTAGTGACTCTAACTTATCTTTCAAGTTTTTTTACTCCTTTTTGATAATCAGAGGTTTCCTCTGTCATTCAATTTAATAAATGCATTTATGGATTTAGAAAAATTTGGCATCAGAAAATATATGGTAAAAGCAACTGAACAAATCAAATGTATAAACAAATGAATATTTGTTATGAGCTTCTTATTGAAAATGTTAATGAGAAAAATGAAATTCAAAATGGCATTAGACAATACTATATAAAAGAAAATTACCTATTATTTGTAAGTGTCTCTGTCCATTCAAAGTATACTGAAAGTATAATTAAGATTTTTAAAGTATTTTGTATAAATTAGAGATAGGAAGTACAGACACCACCTGAGGGAAAAATCTAGCAATGTATTTGGAAAATAGAATTGGTCCACCAAGACCATAAAGTCTTTGCTTTCCAGGAGTCTAGGTAATCACTGGGAACAATTT
Source organism: Cettia cetti (assembly GCA_013401135.1). NCBI lineage: Eukaryota > Metazoa > Chordata > Aves > Passeriformes > Sylviidae > Cettia > Cettia cetti. Next base: position 9,924 of record VZUI01042717.1, read on the forward strand.
ACATCTTTCTGTCATCTGTTGCAATATGTCTTTATTAGAATGAACACCTACATTTCACATTGACTAATTTACATTGGATATGGATGCAATCACTAGGTGTCACATAGTCAGTCGTCTGTTTCCACATGTGGATTCCATAAGGATAAATTTAGGGTTGTATTTTTAAGGCTCTGCCCAATGCAATTACACCTAGATCAGTTTTACTTTTCACTGCTGCTGTACATTTTATGTCTGCAATGCAATATAGGCTTGGTCCAAAAAAAATAAGTTAATTTTGTCAGATTAAGTGTCTATTGTTCAGGAATGGGTAAGTCTCTGGAATATGGACCTAAATAGATTGGAAACACGTATCAAAAATATGACAGAAATCAGATTTCTTGTATCCTCTTCCTTGTAGGAACAAGCAACAGTTTTTTAGAAGTAGATTACACAAGGCTTAAAGGAACCTCATTGCATTTTACTGTTATTAACCATCTGCCTTGTCTGCAAAGCTATTGATGCAAAGTATGCATATATATATTTATATTTCCAGTGTGTAACACAGCCTTGGTGTGCAAAGTGTACTCCTGTCTTTTCTCTCACCCACACATAAGGAGGAATTAGCAGTGGGAAGCTGCTCCATCCACTTCAGGTGCCCTGCTACGTCCAGAGACATCTTGGCATGACTGATAAAAGCAATGCCAGTGTTAGTTACCTGTTTCTAAAGTTACTCTTCCCAAAGAGGCTGTAGTGTTTTAGACATATTTACACATCTTAATTTTATATTACCTTTCCGAGAAATTCCACTCACACATATTCCATTGTCACCCTTCTTCCCCTGTTCTTTTTAACTTATCACAGATTATTTCTGTTGCTTTCTGAGCCTTACTGCTCTCCACTTCCTTTTCACTGGATTCTGTCTCATAAGCACTGAATTTTCTATTCCTTATTTAATTTTGTCTTCCTTATTTGGAATCATGGAAGACAAACAACTTCTGAATTTCTGCATGTGAAATCATGGAAGACGAATGATGTTTGAAACTGAGGTTTTTGAATCCCAGATGACTGAACAATAACTTTAGGCAAAATATCTTTGTGCAATTTGCCTGCATTTTGTAGTAGGATTTGTTCTGGAGATCTTTAATTCAAAAAACTCAACTCAACCCCCAAATTACTGCCTGAAATGATTATCAACCCCATGATAATGTAAAATGTGTTTTGCCTTTAAAAAAAAAAAAATTTCTATAATATGCTCTCAATGGAGCAATATCCAAGGACACTTTTGCAGGAAGACTTGATAGGTCATTTTTGTGATAAAGACTAGGCTGTCTCCAGCCTTGTTTGAACTAGTGGCAAAACAATCTTTAGATGATAATGGTTCCTTTATTATCAATTTTTGTTGGCTAACTTTGAGATGTTGAAAATCATGAAGTTCTGTATCACATACCGAATTATCAAATAATTGAGGATATAAAGTTCTTTCCCTCAGAAAGCTCTAATACCCACCCAATAACATACATTATAGGCATAGAGTTGACTGTATATATTGCCCTGAATGTTGTGTTCATCTTTGCAATCACTACTAATTCCTAAGTGGGGCTATATCAGATTTTTGTAAGAAGCCTGATATCTATATAAGTGGTTTATAAGTGAAATATCTGTGTTCGTCTTCTATGTCAACTTAAGTAAACATGAAGTTGTTTACTTCTACTTTATTAAGAGCAGCACAATGCTGCAGTGTTTCGGCTAAGAAAATAAGACTTTTTTACTAGTGTATTACAAAAAGATAGTTATGGCTTATAGAAAAATGCACTAAGGAGACAAGATGAAAACCTTCTTCATGTTCAGCCTTAGTCATTTAATGAGCCAGTAAATGTTCTTCTTTCTCAGATTAAATGCCATCCAAAAGGAGACTAAAATTATAGTGAAACTATAGAATATTAAAAAGCTGACTCAAACACCAGAAGGCAAAGAGAAAATATCCAAAATACCAACAGGATAATCAAGGCCCATGGCAGAATAATTGTTAAAAAAAATCATATAATAAACACTTTAAAACAACTAAAATCATAAAGCAGTTGTGTACCAATTCTTTCCCATGGGGGAAAAAAAAAAGGAATTGTTAGAACATAGAGTTACTAGTTATGATCTTAAAACAAGGATTTCATTTTTAGTAAATACATGAACTTCTCTGGGATTACACTGGAACACATATTCACATTTAATTGCAGTTCCATTACTAAAATAAAAGCAGGCATCCTAGGGATGTTTATTTACAATGTTATTTACAATTTCTCTGCTCTGAACAACAACACAAGGTGCAAGAAAGACTTAATAGTAACAACTTCATGATTTTGTGAAGAACTACATAATTTTCAGAAGGCAATCGTGTGGGAGTTGGTGCAGACAACACATTAGAGGTGTTGTCTCCTTTCTGACCTGAGAGGGGGAGAAGCACTGTCTTTTCTTTTAACCACAGGCTGCTGGAGGATTATTCATCTGACACTTGGTGCTGTCTGAAGCACTGACAAGTGGTTCTTGCTCCAGAATCATCTGGACTGGGGTTAGTTCACCTGTGAATATCCTGTAGTATCTGAGGATGCAGTTTCATTACCTATGTCTGTCGCATCTTGGCATATTCCTGGTGAAACAGTTTAGGTATGGGGCACCCAAGGATGAGGGATTATGGCAGAAGTAGGGAATGGACCTGCTCTGAAAATCTCCACCTCAACCTACAATACATGCTCACTGAGAAGCAAAGAGAGAGGCTGAGCTCTTCCAGTTACCAGAGTTTACATAGAGAAGAGAGAGCCTCACCTTTCCCACAGCTTCCAACTTCCTCCCTAATGTGGGAAGAACAAGCTGATAGATTATGTGGCTGTGGAAGAGTCTCCTTGCTGAGCAGATCACAGAGCAAAGCACTGACTGAGGAGTCTGAGGACCATTCTGTACTTTCATTAGCAGGTAGGACGGCAAGATGGGGCACCTTTGGATGAAAGCCTCCTCGAACATGTGCTGTTTGTATTGCACAGTGTGCACTACTGGCACCTGCTGGCATGGAACCTGTGCACCAGAATCAGCACCACAGAGTATTTCCCACTGATATGGGACACTGTCTTACCCAAGGACAAGCAAAGAGACATGCCTCATGTCTAAGGGCCCTGCCTTCTGCCACTGCTGACATGTCCACCACAGTGTTAGCAGAGCTGAGGGACACAGCATGCATTCTTGTTACTGTTAGAGCATTAAGGAAAGGAATAAAGCTATAATTTACCTTCACTGGTCTCTGGGGGCAGAATATATGCTCTGAGCTATTTCTCCTTTTATGATTCCCAATTCACAGGTTATGTGATAGCAGCAGGAACCATTGTGGTCACAGTGGATCAGTGGATGCAGTGTTCATAAGGTCTTAGCTGGCAGGAACAATCCTTTTCTTCCTTCCTCCATTCCCATGTGTGTTTTATGTTCGAATTAATGCAGTACAAAGGAGATGGATAGTGGATGCAGACCAAAGAAGAGCAGCAGATGGTCTTGCCATTTATCCAGCATGCAGGTGATCAGCAGCTCTGAAAGATGTAAAGAATGGGGAGAACAGAAAAGCAACAAGGTAAACTCAGGAAACTGACCAAGCATAAGCTCTGTGGCTATGTGAATGGCAATATAATAGCGGCATCAGTCACTTTTGCCAAGGGCTGGTCATTGTTCTGGGAGTCAGAACAAAATAAAAGCAAAATAAAATAAAACACAATACCCAAATATTTTTAAAGAAGAAGTAAAAAAAAAAAAAAAAAAAAAAAAAAAAAAAAAAAAAGAAAAAAAGAGGGAAGCTCATAGTAGTGTATAAACTAGTAATGACAGCTACAAAGATGGGTCCTAGTACTGAGGAGGACTTTGGAGATGACAGATAAAGAGGTAATACTAGCTATGTCACATCAAATGTCAGAATTTCGAGACTGTGATTAAAATGTTGTTACTCTAGTACTGCTACAAGGGGCCACTGTGGCTTGAAACAAAGGTTATTAAAGCCTGAAAGGTGGCAGTCAAGTAAGATTGCAGCTGAAAGGATACATCAAAGCAAAAACTTTATTAGAGGATATTCAATTAGAGCACAGATATACAGTTACAGAAATCTCTTTTGATTTTCATTGCTGCCAGAAAAAAGGAAAAAAAAAGTATGGAGACAGCAAAATTGAAAAAAAATAAGGACAGAAATGGCCACGTGATCTTTGATTTGGATAACTTCATAGGCAGCTATAACAAGCAAGCTAAATTGGCAGATAAAACAGGCATTAAAACCTTCAGTTACAATTAAGAACCAAAACACATTTGAATTCCATATTAGATATCTTTCAATGTCCTTAGACAAGCAAACAGGGTAAAGAATATGACTCAGTGGAAAAAATAAGGTATCTATATACAATCAGATTTATAGCTGCTAGATTCACTCCTAGTTGAAGTAACTCAGAATGTGCCAACAGCAAGCAGTAGAAATGCAGGCAACAGTTCTCCAAGAACAGAAGCTTTGCAAAGGAGATGGAAAATAAGTATTTAGAATAATAATTCTGTCTTAGAAAATCATGGGTATCCATAAGCAAGCAGTAAAGAGTTTTTTCCTAAAAAGGAAAAAAGCAGCAATTAATTTCTTTGGGAGATGCAAAGCAGATGGGTAAATAAACAAGGCAGGTCCAGGGCTAGTATAATGTCTGATCATGGAATGTTCAGATTGAAATGCAGTAAGCAGAGATATCTGAGGCCAAGCAATAGGGAAAAACAGACAGAGTACTGAACTCATTAAAATAACTGAAGTTTAGAATTGACACAATTGTATCTCAAGCCAGCACTCCAGAAATCCAGCAAGAATATTGCTTATTCCTTAAAATAAACTAAACTTGGCTGGTCTTCTATTATGTGCAACATTACATGTAACGAAATTCAAAGACTGGAAAATGAAATATTTACATTCTGTGGCTGAAATTACTATGGTCTATGGAAGAATTTATTTATGAAAAGGCAATCTGTCTAATACATAGACATATGTAATATGTGCAAAATAAGTAAGGTGTGGGTTTATATAAGTTGATTTGTGTATACTAATAAAGAATTAATTGCTTTGTATTTATACTTTATTACTAATTCCTGAATAGAAAGGAACCAAGTAAAAATTGATGCAAAATTATATTTAAAGTAGCTCAACAGTTTGATGAAAGAACAGAAAGGAGAGCGTGATTCAGATTATATATATATATTTACATCAAGCTCCAAATGATTCTCCAATCAACCTTTTCCATTCCTACTCCTCCTTATGCCTAAAATAAGGAGGAAATTACAGAGATCACATGACTCTTTTACAGTCTTTCATTTCAAATGGAATTGAAAATGCTCATCGCAATGTAGCACCCCAGTACCACTTGCAGAATCAGGAGGCAATTCTAAATGTCAGCAATATAAATGGGAAAAAGTGCTAGAATGCTTAAATCTCCTCGGGATATTAAGAGCATAGAACGCTGTTGGGAGGGGTAGTGATTTTAAGCAGAGATAATATGTGATTAAGCAAAAGTTTAAGAAAGGAAAAAAATCACTCTTTCCAAATTCAATAGTAGTTGAAATCAAAGTAAAAGTAGTTGAAATAAAAATAAATTAAGTATAAAGATCAGTAAATGTTCTGGGTATTGCAGTATTTGGTGTACATACCCAGTTACTCATACATAGTCAGTTCCTCAACAATCTCATACACCAGAGTTAACAGGAGACACCTGAAAGAGCTAGCAAGAATGGAAAAATGTTCACCATTGGTGATGCTTCAGCAGAGATGTGAAAGCTGTCAAGTACAACTGCCAAAAAGCCTTACTGAAAACCTCTAAATTAATACTAAAATTTAACCCTAATATTACTGGTATTTAGTATTAATATTGATGATGAAAAACTGGGCCAGAACTCATTTTTTAAAAAAAGAGCTGTATGTTCAGTGGTGCAATCTGAATCATAGATTCATAGAATGGTTTGGAGGGAAAGGACTTTAAGGGTCCTCTTGTTCCAACTCCCTGCCATGGGCAGATACACTTCCCACTAGGCCAGGTTACTCAGAGCCTATGCTAGTCTGACCTTGAATGTTTTCAGGGGTAGGACATCCAGAGCTTCTCTGGGCACCCTGTTCCTGTGTCTCATCTCCCTCACAGTGAAGAATTTCTTACTAATACCTAATCTAAATCTACTGTCTTTCAGTTTAAAGCCATTGTCCCCTCTTCTTCCCTTTCTGAAGGTGAAACGTCTGCTAACATCAGAAGGAGTGCCAGATCTTGATGCCTAGGGCAGCCTGCTTCTTCTCAGCCGTGAGAATGTCTTGCTGGATTTCCCACCCTTGCGTGTAAGCTGTGTAAGGGGTGACTACACAATCTGAAGTGCTGCACATGGCTTATACAGACCAATGCTGAGCTCTGTGACTTGGCCTTTTCTTTCCTTTATTCCCAGGAGATGCACTTCACCTTCCCATAAATGTCATTAGAAGAACTGTGTTTAGGGATCAAAAACTGGAACAGTCAAGCAAATAGCTAAGGGACATGAGCAGAAAGCTAGCAATATGGTTAAAATATCACAGACAATGATGTATAAGAAAGGAACAGAAATCAATCTCCAGTAAATTGAATCAACTTTTCATAACAATGCAACTTACCATCTTTATGGTACTTTCCCATTAAGAAGGTCCCCCTGCTTCAGGAAAATGTTTTGAAGCCTGAACTATCCTAGATTAATGGCCGAATCTATATTATCATCGTTACACCTCAAAAAATTCAATGTCTGGTTAAAAATACTCAAAACTACATTAAGGCATTTTGCAGAGCTAAGCTGCAATTGGTTTTGTGATATTCTATGTTTAACCACATTAGAGGAGCCATATGTGGCAGGAGCATAATTATCTGTATAAAATCCAAGAAGAAATGTACTTATTATTGTGTACTTGTGAGTGAAGATAGATTTTATAATACTGCTTATAGCTAAGTTTGACTGAAGCTTCAAACACAGTTTAAATGCTTCTAAAATTTCAAAGCTCTCAGTTATTCTGGCCTCAATGTTCCATACTGTATTTCTTGTCTCATGCTGAAACTCAACTGGAAGATTTCAGTTAAAAATAACCATAGACAAGAAGAGTTGAAGAGTATATGTTTGTCTTTATAATGTGAAACTTGCTTACAGCAGGCTGGGGAGAAGTCATCTGAGATACTGTTCATCATGCCAAGACCTGAACTGTTATTGTGGAGAAAAAAAACAAGCAAAACACAACATTCATGGATGTACCTAAAATTTGTGTTATAGATCTGAAACATAACTCAGATGATAAAAAGGAAACACAAATCCCTAATAATTTAGGCTGAAGAAACACTGAGAAAGAACAAGGCAAAATAACATGCAAATGGTGTTAAAAATGTGGTTCCAGGCTGTGAAGACCATAATCATGCTCAGCCTTTAAGCCCAAGACCATCTTTAAACAAATACTGTTCCCATAAATGTTTGGTATGTATTTCAAGATATTACCATCTTTGCTGTATTCTGAATGATGGGAAAAGGAAGGGTGTTTCAAACAGAGGTGTTAACTAAAAAATTAAGTATCTTTCTAAAAATGGCTACATATATATAATGACCTAAATATCAGAAGCAAAAAAGTAAATTCTTTATTTTTCAAGAAATAAAACCAAACCAAAATATTTTATTTGATGTAAAACACTGAAGAAATTTGGTGCTTTGGGTCATAGGCTGCAAAAGTATTAGAAAATATATTTTAAAAAATGCACAGTGCTTAGCTTTGAGTGGTACATTTGTTTTATAAATTTAAACTATTTAGAATAATGACATATATATACGAAATATAGTTCTGAGGAGACTGAGAGTTGCCTTCCTCAGAACATGTTCTTCTTTTTTGACATGTATAGTTTATATGCTGGAAATAAAGATGACATTCTTGATTTCCTTGGGTTTCAGTTTTTTACCATTCTTTTTGTTGTTGCTGTTGTCCTGTTTTATTTTAGCTTTCAAAATACTAAAGCAATATGGTGTAAAGAAAAAAATTCAGATATCCTTATTTAAAAGGCTCATAAAGGTTTATCTGTATACTTTGAAGAATTGTTCTCATCTGTATAGGTGCTAAATCCACATTCTTTGTAAATGCTGAGATTTTTGTTTGAATGTAGCTTGAGGTTTTGCTGTGATCTTTCTGCCAAATTCTGTTTCAACTTTAACAAATGAATATAGCTCAACCTGAGCTATAATTCAATGCACAGAATGACTCACAGTGTTGTAAAACTGTTTGCGGTGACCTGATCTGAATTAATTTAGAATAATCCCACTCTGCCTGTTGCAGTACAGCCATTTACTGTCTTGATAGCCCAGACAGATTTTGCCCCCAGGACAATTAGTCTTTCTGCAAATAAACAGGCAAAGATACATTGACCCCTTTCTTTGTAAGCAAATCTACTTGCTGGTTGGATAAAACAGAGGCAGGTTAGACAGAGTTGGTAATGACACAATTTTAATGTATGGGAAGTTTACGTTGGTTTTTGTGGAAAAAGAATCAGGAGACCTGTCAGTATGTTACCTGGAACCACTCAATGCATGGGTCATAAAAACATAGCACAAGCCACATGGAGGCTTGTTTACACTCCTCCTGGACTAAAAGCTTCCATGCACTTCCAAGATTAGCTGCTGAAGGGAATATGTCTAAACAAATAGCAAATTTCTGATTTCTCTTTTTCTTTTTTTTAATAGGAAAATGTGATCACTGGTCAAAATAACTGTCATTTAAAGGTATGAGAGTAGTTCAGTATATTTAGTAAAGTAAGTTCTGAATACATTGTTGTAGTCTTCCTATATCTATTGGTTTTGTGAAGAGTCTTTGACAAAAACTTACCTGAAAAGCTGCTTATTTTATGTTTTATGTAAAAGGCGGAAATAAAGAGTCAAACACAAGGCAGATAGATATACTGAAATACTTTTTTCATTCTCCCTAGCGTAGTTGGTGAACAAAATTCTTTTTTTATTCTTTTGATTCCTGCTCATTGAGTAAACTCATTATTTACAAGAATACAAACCTTTTTAAGAGTTTTCATTTCAGCCAATTCCTTCTTTGATTTAAAGATGTCAACTCAGACATTTGCACACATAAGCTTTCTCCAGACCTTGATTCATTTGAGCATTGCTACCTGATGCTTTTGCTTTTAGGTAGTTAGAAGCTGATTATTCGGATTCACTTAGAGGGATTGAAGTCAGTTGACTTATTTTTAATTACCTTAATTTTTTTTTTCTATGACTATTTCTGGCTTTTTTTTCCTGGTCCTAAAGTGTCACTTAAATTGGCAGGACTCTTCAAAAACACCCTCCAGTGCTTCAGAGGTTATTTTGGCTATTTTCTCAAATACTGCATTCCCAAGGCCCTGATGATTTGGAAGCACCCATTTTATTTCACTACTTTTTATTTTCCTCATACTATGTTCAGCAAAATTTGTACTGTCAAATGCCTGGTTGCAAACTTTATTGGGGAAGTTGAATACAGAAGGCCAAATCTTCCATTTTAAGTGTCTTTTTAAACGAAATCCGAGAGTACACTCTACACAGGAATGGCTCGCTCTACACAAAAAGATTTCTTTTGCTTGTTTGTTTCATGGAATGTAAAAGATTTGTTCTGAAATTACACTGCTGGTATGTTTTTGATTGAAAAAGAAACATCAAAAAATACTGCGATTGGGCTACTAGTATAGAACGCTGGTTTTTGGGTTTTCTTTCCTAGTTTAAAAAAGCCGAGAACGGCAGACGAGCCTGGCGGGTCCTTCAGGGCCGGGCTCAGCATTCTGTACCCACCGCTGCCGAAGGACAGAACCGGTGGCGAGGCCCGTATTTCCCGCAGCGCTTTCGGTATGTGCAGGAGCAAATCCCGCTGAACCTACCCTTCACAAAGTTACCGCGGGTCGGGGATGATGCGTGCTGGAGAGGGAGCCGCCTCACTTTCCGACCTTCACCCAGGGATTCCAGGGAGGCTGCAGCACCTTGGCGCTCTCACTCCGCCGCCCGCGGCCTCCGGGCCGTGCGCCCTCCCAGCATCCCGTACGGGGAGGCCGTCCCCCCTGCAGGAAACAGCTGGGGAGGTGGGCAGGGAAAGCCCCCTCCGGCGAAGTCCTCACGTCCATTGCTGCACCTGTCTACATGCGAGCCGCCGCTCCCCCTGCACCTCGCCGGTAACTTTCTTCCCGTCGCCAGCCGCCACTGAGGGACCACCCAGGGTGGTGGGCTTAGGGTGGCAAACTTTCTGCCCAGATGGGCCAGGGTGGCAGTTTCGTCCTTCCTTTATCTTCAACATCACGGCTGCAGCACCATCCTCCCCCGGGCGCGCCGCGCTGAGCGGGGGGCGGTGCGGCGGAGCCCTGCGCTCGTTCCGGCAGCGGGCGCCGCTCCGTTTTGGCCCGCCCCGCACCGGAGAGAGGGCGTCAGGCTCCGGAGGGCTCTGCTGCTGCGGCCGCCGCCGCCGCCCCCGTCGCAGGAGGAGAAAGATGGAGCCCGGCAAGGAGCCCCGAGTGACCACGGAGGAGAAGCCCAGCGAACCAGAGCCGGCGGTTTCCTTCCAGGCCCGGCTGTGGAAGAACCTGCAGCTGGGGGGCAAGGGCCGGAGCGGCGGCGGGCGGGCAGCAGCCGAGCGCCGCACTGCGGAGCCCCTCGCTCCGCCGCCGCCGGCCGGCGGCAAGGGGGACCTCCAGCCCGGCGGCAAGTGGAGCGGCTTCAAGCGGCGGCGGCAAGTGCTAGACCGCGTCTTTTCGTCCTCCCAGCCCAACCTATGTTGCTCGGCCGCCGAGCCGCTGGAGCCGGCCGGCGAGTCCGGCTCCGCCCTGCGCCGCCTGCGGGAGCACCTGCTTCCCCAAGGCAAGGGGCCGCCGCCCGGCCGCCGCCCGGAGCCCGCCGCCGGCTCTGAGGGGCCGGCGGGTGGCAGGGAGGGGCGCCGGCCAGCGGCGCACCTGTCCCACCAGAAGAGCTCCTCGCTGCCCAGTACCGCCTGCCTGGAGCAGCTCCTGCAGGGCTCGCCCGCCGCCGGCAGGATCCAGGACCAGCGGACGGAGGACGGCGACAGCAGCGCGGTGCGTGCCGGCCCGCGTCGCCCCGCTGCGTACAGCGCCGGGTGGGGAGGTCGGGCGGGAGGGGTGGCAATCCCTGGGGAGGGGAGAGGAGGTGGGAAGGGAGCTGAGGTAGGAAGAGGTGGGAGGGCGACCGCTGAAAAAGGGGGCTAAGGTGAGGCAAAGGACGGTCACGGCTGCGTATCAGCCCTCTTCCCGCTGGCTCTCTATTCAGGAGTGCCCTTCGCCTAAGGGGGGAACGGCTTGGGTCAGGTCCGCGTCGGAGCCCCGCACTCGCCCAGCACGCCGTGACAGGCGGTGTGGCGGGCCCGAGCCGTGGGAGCGCCTCTGCCAGCCGTGCTCCTGCTCCGCTGCAGGAGCGACCTGCCTCAGACCTTCATTGCATAAACCATGCAGAGGAAAGGTGTCTCGGAGGCTGGAGTTAGGCTTCCCTCGCTCGCACGCCTTTCTCCAGTAGCCACCTCGCACGTCTGTAAAGGCCGTCTGTGCTGGTGTGTTCTCTTAACACATGCAGCACTGCTTTTCCTCAGGTAACCTCGGCTTTGTTTTCCTTGTTTGGTTATCCAAATCTGAATTACTATGTCTTTTCATTTCTTCAAGACACAAGCACCGACCACTAGTACACATTTAATAGATGGTAGGTTATTTGGCAGTTACACACTGGGTACTGCCTCATGCAGCAGTCAGTTCAGTCTGCAAGACCGTCATTCTGGTTTGTTGGGAGAAGGCAGTAAACAAAGCCGTAACTCTTCCAACTGTCAGTTTTTAAATTACATGGTGGAGCTACTGTTGATAGGGGCTGCTGAATCTTGGAATGAATTTACTGTGAGAAAAGTGCAAAACATGAGTATTTTTGGATCTTGTGTAATTCTAAGCAGCCATGCACCTTTTTCAGGAATAATTGAGTAATTCTTATTATTATGAATTGCCATATGTCATAGGGAGAAATGAGTAGCTGAAGTAAAAGGAATGCTCTGTGTTTTGTCAAAAATAGGCTGTATAAATGCATTTGGCTGCTGCCAGAGCAGTACCTATGCTAGTGAAGAATTACAATAGTTCTGCAGCGATTTGCAAGTGTACCTTGAGGTCAGTGGTACTTTAATGTCCCTCTGCAGAATTCAAAGGAGTTCATCTTCACAAATATGGGACCTAGACTTAACATTATGCCATGGTGTTGCTTTGATTATAATCACTGACCTGACTGGAAACTACTGTGGTTATCTCTTGTATAATGCTTGTAAAGGGTTTAGATAATTTCTTATTGAGGTGGGATTATTGTGACAGATGTCTATATTTCCCTGCAATAGTGAATCCTTTCCTTCCCAAACCCCTGGCTCACAGCAACGTATTGCACATTTTAAGTATTCAAATACTATTGGTCGAGATGACAGGACATTATTCTGCTTTAAAGACTGCAGCATTCAGCAATATGAAAATGTGTGACTTTCTTCAGTGTTGTTCTGCTGTTGTGTTTAGTAAAGAATTGTAAATGTTTATTTAGAAAGCATGTCAAATGCTTTTTCGTTGCGAAGGCATTACTCTTGTTTAGAACAAGGTGCAGTCATAACGTTTGGAAGGAATACTGCTAAATCAAATCGGTTTAGGCTTTCTATAACCCTTGTTTTTAATTAGCAGGATTATGACCAATTCGTCCAAGGGTTTTCTAGAATTTATTTGGGTTGTGCCTGAATAACAGATTGGCTGGTTTTGATAATAAAAAAAGCTTGTTTGTGTGTTGGTGAAGTTTGTAGAGCTGCTGATTGTGTTTGTTTCAGAGGGATGATCTGAAACAGAATAGTTTACCTGATATTTCATAATAAGCAGACTCATTGCTTTTCTCAACTGTAAAGTATAATCTCGCTTGGGTTATTAAATCTAGTTTAATTCACTGGCTTCATTGAGTTATAGGATTTTGGGGAAATAAGAGTCCAGCTATATAGCATTGTTAATTGTCTTCAAGTATACCTGGTACTGCTGAGTGATCTGTTAACAGAGTAAGTATCATTCCACTGTGGGCAGCTGGAGTTTCCAATTCAGTGTACCTCAGGAGTCAAGTCTTGCATGCTTACAGACTGCACCCCAGGGCAGTAACCTCAGTCATGGCCTCTACACCTTTCTGAGGATTTGCGATTGCACATCTGGTAGCATGAGTTTGGAATAACTTGCATTTTTCAAATCCAAGTTTTATTTATAGCACGTGCTGGTTTTAACAACTGCAGGGAGCCAAACTTCAAACAAGCTATTCCCTTTCCCCCTCTGCCTTCTGACAATGGAGAGACAATAAAAAGAGATTATGAGTTAAAATAACAATTTACTAAAATCACAATAACCACAGCAATATCAGTTTATAAAAAGAGCGTGTCCCACCCACAAAAGGACATTTATCACTGGGAACAGAAGAAAAAATGCTTCCCGAAGACAGTGCCTGGTATGGACTCCAGACAAAGGCAGTACGGCCATGGGAGCTCCGGCGGCTTATGTTCTCATCCCCCCAGCCCAGTCTAAGTAGGGCAAGCAAACCCCACAGATTCTTGTGCCATGCTGCTGCCTCCGACCACTTCAATAGTTTGGTTCTGCACTACCTTCTCTCTCCCTGCCACCACTCACTTGGCTCTGCTGGGGCTGAGGCTCTGAATGGTCAGCTGAGCTTGGCTCTGTGCCACCCCTTCTCTCGCTCCTTTTTTCTGATTTTCCTTGGAGCAGTTGTCTTGTACTCGATGTTGCTGTTTTTCAGCACCACATCTTAAAAGCCAGAGCTTGGAGCAATGGGAAAGGGACTGATGAAGAGGGGCTGGGTCCACCTGGCTGATCCCCATACTTTCTCCCTGGAGGGAGCCAGGCAAGATGGTGCACTTCCCCTCCTGCTCCCTGCTTTTTTTGCTGGGACCACACTGATCACAGCAATGATGTGTGTGGTATGGAATAAACAGCATTAAAAGCTCCATTCCATTTTTTCTGTAACCAGGACACAGCAGCACAGACTTTCAGCAGTGTCTGGATTTTTATTGTCTTATTGCAGCCCTGCATGTCCAAAGATTAAAAAAAAAAAAAAAAAAAAGGTTTATTAGAATCATTAAAATGAGATTAAATTACCTAAAAGTAAATCAACATAAAATTGCAACTTCTTTTAAAATATATGTAAAATTTTATTGAAATAGAGAGCAAGCAGATGCTACTGCCTCTTCTGGATCAAGGCGGTTGAAATTTTTATCAAATCTGCACACAAAAAGATCTACTAGGTATTTTAAGGGAGATGGTGGAGAGAAATAAAATCCCACAATAAGTCAATTTTTTTGTGCTTTTAAGCTGAAATAATACAGTTGTTATCAGTGAAAAGGAGCATAAGTTAGTGGGTGAAAAGACTTATATTTTAAGATTTTATATTGAAATTTAATTCTTGGCATAATCAAGCCATTTGAGTTTAATTTGAACTCAAAATGTGGTATAGCACTATTGCATTGGGCATGGACAGTCTAGCAGACACCTAGTTTTTTCAGTATTGAATAAAGCTTCTGTTGCATTGAATAGGGTTAGTATCTTGGTTTGAGTAGTGCCATACAAATAGAAGTGTAGTCTTATGCAAACAATACCTTTTATATTTGAGCAGTAATTACTAACATAGTTCTTTGCTGAAAACTGAATACTTCTCAGAGCTGTCTGTGAATATTTTTTGAAAGGTCATTTTAAGTATTTATTGGAAAAAAACTTAGGTTTCTTTTAAACAGTAAATGAAGAGTAAATGTGTGTTTTTAGGACAAAGAAATGAATGCATGTGCAATTGTATATCATCCTTCTTCCAGTTTCCAAAGACTATGAGACAGGTTTCCTTGGCCAAACTTTTCATAACTTTCCGTATGTTAGCCAATCACTGTCATGCAGCTGAGAGCCACGTGTGTGCTGCATCCTTGAAGCACAGAGATGATGGTGATGAATGCCTCCTGGGGTGTCCCCTGGACAGGAGATGACAACATTCCAGGAGCAATGCTTCACAGTGCTTCCAGTGTGCTGCCATGGCCCAAGGCAATGAGGAAAGGGTTTTTCTACTTGTCTGTTTTAATTTTTCTTTCTGTGCCAGCTGGAGCATGAATTTATCTGACAGTGCCTGTGCCAGCATGGCCTTTCTCTTTAATGTGAGACATAGCTTTTCATGGAAAGTTTTAAATCACTTGTATTTTGTCACAGTAATTTAGTAAAAAAAGAGGGGGCGTGAAAATCTCCCTGTTTCTTAAGATTTGCAGTAATAGAGAGCCTACAAGTGTTTCACTGTCTTAATCAAAGAATATAGATCTAGGCATATGTCATATTGAATCAACAGTGAACATGAAGGGGGCTTAGGAAGAGGATTCTTGATTATGGGATATTCAGGCTGAGTCTGACTGTCACAGTGAGAACTCTTGTGGGCACTTCTATCCAGTGTGTTTTCTTGCAAGGTAACAACAAATCTGATGACGACAAATTCTGTGGTTTTGTCACGTCTTAAAAATCTGTCTAGATTGATCCATTACAACTGAAAGAGTGGGCAGGTTCTTAACCCCTTTCCTCAATGTTTCCAGTTCTGTGAGTCAGTGGTCTAGAATATATAATACAGACTAATGAGAGTTGAGATGAAGTGAAAAACTGGACATGCATCCAGATACAGGGTCTTTCCCATTCTTACAAATAAAGGGTAACTATTAGTCAATAAAGTTGATGTAAGAGGATTAACTGTGTGTCACAAGAGGAGAAAGAAGGGGAGTTTAGTGAGCTGGATTGTATGAGGAGACATTGCACTTTCAGGGCAAAGAACATTGTTGTGTATTGAGATGTTGGGAAAGAGAAAGGAAATCATAGTGAGTAGAAAGGAGTACCCCTTGAGCTGGGAGGAAGCCTGAAGAGGAGAGAGGGAAGTTTGAATTTAGTGAGGAGTGGGATGGAGAGCCAATGAAGACCAGACTGGCATACCATGCATGTTTTTCTATCTATACCAGAATGAATCTAATTGGTTTAGAGCTGTTTGAGTCAGTGAAGTTACATAAGGGAAAAATTTGATTTGTTTGTTATAATAGACGTATGTCACAGGTCATTGATCCAGCCAAAGAAGGAAAAAGAACAAGAAAAAACAAAAGGCTGAAATGTCAATGAAAAGCTACACGGATAACGTCACCCAAGAGGACATTAATTACTGCTTTAATTTCACTGAGAAAGATGAAGGTGGTGAGACAATTTGAAAACTGCCGACTGTCAAGGGTTAAGTACCTTTTCCTGACACAATGCCAGTGCAGAACAGAAAGAGTTGGAGAGAGCTGATTTGGACAGGTATTTGGAGCATGGTTTGAGAACAGCATAATTCTGAAAATTAGGAGGGCAGTATTTTAGAAAATGGGAGAACCCTTGCTTTTAGGGATGTGGGCCACTGACACAAAGGGAATGAGTAGATAAAAAAAAAAATTATGCTGGGTGAGAAGACTGGGGAGCTGGTTAAATTACATAGAAATAGCAACCAGGAGTAAAAAACTGTTGCTAAAACTTGGTGCATATAAGACAGTTGTTGCAGTTGATGAAAGCTATTTGTTTCTCCAAGAGTTTATTTATAGACATCTGATTTTATTAAGGGAT
The DNA here is from genome assembly GCA_013401135.1 of Cettia cetti. Classification (NCBI taxonomy): domain Eukaryota; kingdom Metazoa; phylum Chordata; class Aves; order Passeriformes; family Sylviidae; genus Cettia; species Cettia cetti. The sequence continues at coordinate 26,606 of VZUI01042717.1, forward strand.
ATTCAGCATTGCCTGATTTTTGAGGCATTAATCTCTAATAAAAGGTTAATCTTTCACAGTTTAGGATGTACTAATCTGTTTCTTGTGCTCTGTCAGCATCTGATCAGACTGTCAATTTATGGTATTTTAATAGTGTGTGTATATAGTACTGGAAGAAAAATCAAGATATGGCACAGTAGAGTTGTATTTAATTATATCTTGAATGACCTGTGCTTAATTAAATAAAGATCTGCAGAGTTTTCAAAGTGAGCTATATGGTTTTTCAGAATTGACTATTTTGCATTTATCCTCACGTGAAATATTTAGATATTTTAAAGTGAATTAATAGAAGCCATTGACTTACTGTTTATCTGTGATCTCATTTAAACTTTACTTCTTCTTCTCCTTACTCTTTGCATTTACTACTCATATATGAGATGTTTATAGTAAAATAATTACATTGAGAATAATAGATTTTTGGAGGATAGGAATTGCCACAGTCCTTGCACTGAAAGATCAAATAGATGTTTATTTTGTAACAAGCAACTCTGCTTAAGTTTCAAGGGTTTTGTCTGGATTTCAAGTGACTGTGCCTTACTTCAGTGTACTTCATGTGTGTTTCATAACCTACTGACCTGTGCTGAACTTAGAAAATTTAAAAATAGAGGTACATAAACTTGGTTATAGCATTAGACTTTCTTTTTCCCAGGAAATGTTGAAAAATGTTCCTTCCATCTTTTTGAAGTGTTGAATGCAGAAGATTAGTCATACCAGTAAAACTTATCATCAGTTACTATATTGGTGCAGAGAGAATTACTTTCTAGTGTTTTAAAAAAAAATATGACTAAAATAGTTTTAAAACTGCCAGTATGTCATTTAACACCTAGCTTTGTAGGAAGTTCTAGCTTAACTGGTCTGTCTTGTGTTATGTGCTAATAAATGAATAGACCCAAGTGTCTCTTTTTTTTTTTCTTTTAACTTCTTGGATGAATTTCTGGTCTTTGGCAAGATGTTTGAGAACTCACTGTTAATTTGAAGACATTATTTGCCTTTTCCTCTCTAATCTTACTATTTATTATAGCTCTTTGATACTACAAGTGTTATCTTCTAGGGAATTTTAAAATGGTAGCTATAATGCAAGTCCTGAAGCCTTCAAGTTTAAAAAATAAATATTTTCTCTTCCTTGTAAAAGAAGGCAGAATTCCTCCAATTTTTATCTGTGGTAGACTTAATTGATCAAAATGACAAATTAGATCACCTTTAGTCCAGCATGGAGATTTTTTTTATGTCAAGTTTGTGTTCTGCTCAGTGTATGTTAAATTCAGTGTATTTCTGAACGATGAACTGATTGCAAACCGTAACAAGTGCACCAGAATGGTCTCTCTGTCTTATGGGGTAGGTGATTGTGCTTGCATGAAGGTCAGATAGCAGAAGAAATAAACTCCATGCAAATACCTTGTGAAAGATTGCAAGTTGGAGTTACAATTTATAGGAAAATTACAATAGAGCCAGAAAACACAAAAAACATTGGCTTAAACTGACAAAATCAGAGTACAACCTGGCCCCTGTTGGTCAGGGGTGGTGGTTGCAGTCCAATCAAGCAGTAGCTGCAGGGCTGCTGAAATGATGGTTGTGGTCTTGTCAAAAGCCATTGTCCTGTGGAAATTCAGGTTCCGACTCTGGATGCACAGTGGTGATGGTTGTTCTCCCAGTCCCCAAACCCCAAATTATATATGGTCAGATTCAGGCAGGAATGTTCAGTACCTTCCCCAGGGCAGGGAATTCCACAATGGAATATAATCCCATGAGCTGTGAGATGTTTTGGGAAATCCTTGATGACCTAGGGTTCACCCGTTGGGGCTGTTGAGCCAATATGGCCCATTGGCAGGGATGACCCCCTTAGGCTGGGTGTCCTGAAGACAAAGAGGTGCTGTTCTGCCACTCAGGGTTTAACACCCAGTTTGCAGCCTGGTGGTTGAGTGTGCACTGAGCAGTTGTTGCAAATGACCCACCATCAGCAGTTCATCAGGAATAATGTAGGTGTGTATGGAATATATAGTTTGGCTCCACCCAGATGGACACTCTTTCTCCTGTAACCATGACAGGATTCATACCTTGCCAGCAAGCCAGAGGTTTCTTATTTCAAAAGGCTCAGGAGCAGTGATACACCATTGCTGTCAAAACATTTAGTTTTGAAAGGTTCAGTGTGAGATGGGAGATCTGGGGATAAAAGTATTGCAGTACTGGGATTTTTGTCAGTAAAGGCACCTCATATTTCAGGTGAGTGACTCTTTTTGTGAGGAGGAAGACTATGTCCTATCAAGTCAGGCAATTAATAAGGATGGTGAGCAGTCTTTTTCCTTTGTGCTCTGCTTGGATGTTGCTGATTTGCTTTTGTGTGTAGTCGTTTGAGAAAATAAAATCATATAATCACAGAGTGGATTGTATTGGAAGGACCTGAAGGATCATTATAGTGGCTTATAAATGGGTAGATATAAGTACTGTTATATGGATAATTTGACACAAAGGGACTTTTTTATAATTAGGATATCGTGTAATGTATTGAATTAACGGGATTGGATTGTATCAAAGTGCCCTAGTTTTGTTAATTCTTGAGTTGCCATGAGGGGTTGCAACTTGCAGCCTTGCAGGCAGCCCAGGGTTATTGTGCTGTACCATTCATATCATTGTGGGGGGCAGGAGCAAGGGATTTACATTTCTTTGAAGAACGGGGATGTGACTTTGGGTGGAAGAGTAAGACACTACATGGAGTATTGCTGCCATTTTGTCCCTTTTTTCCAGGGATCGAGCATTAAATGCAGTGGTGGGGCATCTCCATCTCTAACTGTGGTGCAGTCACATGGGGTTCAACTCAGTGAGCATTTTGCATGTAAATCATCCTCTCCATATAGTGTTTTGTTGCTGTTAATGTTTGTTTTCTTCTCACATTGCTGTTGGCCAGTAAATGGTTATCTCAAGTCTTTTGTCCCTCCCTTACTGGCTGCATAAGGCTTAATTTCCAGCTGGGTTTAAGCCAATGTTTAAACCATGGGTTGAGGTAACAACAGATCTGTTCAGAGCCGGTTGGAAACAATTTTGACCTAAGTATTTTTTATATTAGATACAGAGCCCCCTGGTTACAATGTTGCTTGGTCTGTGCATGTGGATGTGGTACCTAACTCATATATTCCTGTATGTACTCCTCACGATGCTCTTTTTCATAATGGGGAGAGGGATAAGAATGGCTTTGTTGCTGTACTGTATGATACACTTTATGACATGATAACATCAAAGCCAATGAGAGTCATTTGGGATGTGTGTTCAGTGCTGATCTTCTGCCTGGGTCTGGGGTGGTACCTCTGAGAATTTATTAATAATTGTACCCAGTTTGGGGTGTGGAACAGGGGAGGATAATGCCCATGGGCCAGTTAGGATAGAGCAAGGTGTAAAAACATGCTCTACAGTGCAGCCAGGGAGAGTGGTTATTCCTGGATCTCTGGTAAAAATTACCCACAGAGACTCAAGGATGACCCTTGCATTTCTGGAGTTGGGGATACAAAGGATCCGACCTGCTATCCTTGCGGTTTATTGAAGGGGTTTGAGCTGCTCTGGAAGTGGTGGGCACCAAAGCACAGCTCCTCTTGGCACCCTGACTGCTGGTGCTGGGCTGAATGCTCAAAGGGGAATTCCCTTACACACATCATGCCACTGATACTACATGGAGTAAGTGGTTTTCTGTGGCCATTCAGTGAGCTCGAACAGGAAATGGCCATCGCTCTGGGACCTTGGAAATTATTATGAACTGGCCCAAAGGTAAAAATTTTGGGTTATTACCAGGAGAGGACATGTGCTGAGGATGCCCCACCACATAATCAACTACCAGAAAATAAAAAGAATAAATACTCTATTTTATGATCGTTTCTGCTCTGTTTTAAGAGTATATTGAAAATAGAACTCTAAATAGTGGAGTCCTACATGACAAATCATAGAAGCTATGGAGGGACAAGGTGCATCAATTCAGGATGCAGAGCTAAAAGCCACCCAGCTGGCTTTAGATATCATTGAATGAGAGAAATGATCAGTGTTCTACCTCTACACTGACTTGTGGATTACAGTAAATGCAATGTGGGGGTGGCTGGATCAGTGGAAAAAGACCAACTAGTGGGACTGAGGTAAACCCATCTGCACTGATGACTTGTGGTGAGGCATCATTGGGCAGGTAGAAAAGCTGGATGTAAAGTGCATCGAGTAGATGCACACTCACCAAGAAGCTGGGCTACTGAAGAACGTTTCAAGAATGGATGGGTGGATTGGGGTGCCAGGATTAAACTGTCTCAGGAGGACTGGGCTCGCAGCATAAAGGTGAATTAATTCTGGCATGATGAGCCTCGGGTTATCAGGGAAGAACGGCAAAATAGAGGTGGGTTTGTGATCAAGGGGTGGACTTAACAATGGCAGTATGTCCCAGGTTATCCATAACTGTGAAACATTTGTTGGAATCAAGCAGGCCAAGCAGGTAAAGCTGCTGTAGTGTGAGGGGGACAATGGTTGAAATATAAGTACAAGGAGGCCTGGCAGATTAATTACGTCCTACACCATACATACCTGTCAAGGCAATTGTTACATGCTTGCAGGGGTTTAAAGACCGCTGTGTGGCTTGAGATGTACCCTCTGCCTTCCACTGCTTGGGGTTTGAAGACCAAGTCCTGTGGTGTCATGGCACCCCAGAAAGAATTCTGTTGGACAGTGAAACTAATTTTAAAAATATTTCACAGATACACCTTGGCCAAAGAGCGTGATGTTGAATGGGTATCATATTGCAGGTCATGCAGCACCCTGTGGGAAAGTTGAGTGATACAATGGCCTATTAAAAACTACACTGAAAGCAGGGGGTGGTTGGACCTATGTCAACGACAGTCTGATTAGTTAACACCCAAGGCTTTAGCACTGGAGCTGCCCCTCCCCCATCAAAACCTCCACTTATTGCAGAAGGGGATAAAGTCCCCATGGTACATATAAAAATGTGTTAGGGAAAACAGTTTAGATTAGTTCTGCCTCCCATCTGTGGGAATTTTTTTCTGCTCGAGGACCTGGGTGCACTTGGCAGATAATCCAGAGGGTCGTGGAAAGTCACTGTGTACCCCAAGGAGACTTGATTCTTGGTTGAGAACAGTCTGTAATGTTGAATTGTGTGTGTAATATTGGTTGCTAAATGACCCTACTACTGTGTGTCATGATTCCTATGGGCAGTATGTGTGGGGGAGATGCTGCAATGGTTCTTGGAAGATGTTTTTGCAGTTGGTATCTTGCTATGTGCTTCTGACCTTAATTTAGACCATAAATTTGGTTGTTTTTTACAGTACAAAATGAACTCTATAGTATTTCCATGTTACCATTTAGCAAGACAATGCCAGTAAAAATAACTTTGATTTTTTTTAATGAACACTTACAATTGATTCTGGTAAAATATACTAGTTTCTACTAAGCTTTGATGAAGAAATTTCTGAACTAGGGTCGTGTTATGTTCAAATTGAGTCAGCTTTTTATGATGTGCTAATGCAACACAAAGTGTTCTTTTGGTTTTTGAAAGTTTTAAGTAGACAAGATTTAGTAAGGAAAAGCAATAAACTACAGAGGAAATCCTGGCAATAAGTGAGACCAAGATTTATGATGAAGCAAAGACAGCAAAGGAAGAGGAGCTGGGAAGGTAAAAACAGTATTGGTAGAAACTCAGTAATGTTGAGATAGGGGCCTATGTGTACAGCTTTAGGAGAGCTCCTGTTGGTTGTCCTGAAGGACTTGAAGGAGATAGCTGAAAAAAAAAAGAAAAATTCCAAAAGCAAAACCAGGTGAAATAAGTTTATGACCTACATTATGCCTGAGCAAGAAGCAGAAGTCCACGGGGTTTATTTTACCAATGAATGAGACAGCAAATCTGGCACTGCAGGATTTATTTTGCTGTGTAGGATACGTACATAAAGACAGGAGATTTACTTCACTCTACCACAATCTATTCAAAATCTAGGTTCAAGAAATAAATAAAGGAAGTTTTAGAAAGATACGAGAATGCTTTTTTTTTTAAATGATGAGAAGAGAGAGTCTGTTTTAATTCCAAATAGTATAATTTATAATTTAATTCTGGAATATTGATAAACTTGAAAATCAAAAATCCTGCAATACCTTTCAGTAGTATGCATCATTAAATTCTGGAAGAAATTTCTGGAAGAAATAGAAGTTAAAAGAGATGATGATATTTTTTGCACATTTTTGTACAGATAAATCAGTCGGAGGATTCCAGACATGACAGTGCTTTTGTTGTTAAAAAGAATTTTTTAAGAAGTTTAGAATTTTGATTTGCACGTAATGTTTTCATATTAGTAAGCAATTACTACTTGTTCTTTGTTGGAAGTGCAAATTCGAAACACTTTTCATGTATTTTCTCTTTTTTTGTTTTTTAAGGTTAACACACAGAAAAACAGAAGAAAGGGAAAACTCCCAAGCTTTAAAAGGGATTTTTTTATTAAGTCTTACATTAATATTTTAACTAGAAACCTTCAGAAGAACCAAACAAAATCAAGGATTCAAATGATCGCTTGGTAGTTAGACTTTCCTGAGACATTTAGGACCCTGAAGACTGGGACATTTTTATGAGTAATATAAACAGATAGTTGTCATATTGGAAGCTCCTCTTACATTTTCTGACTGCTTTTTTCTGCCTGAATTCCTGTTTCTATATGCTCAGATCTTTCTGAGCTTATTTGAAGGTCAGAGCTGATGCGGAGCAGCCAGACCAAAGTAGGAAGTCAGATTGCTGCGCAGAATGTGAATGGCCCAGGTTGTGCCTGCTTTGCTTTCAAGATCATTCAGATAGTGCTGGGACTACATTTGTAAATTTCAATTCCACTTAAACTAATCTTAGGCTCAAACTAATCTTAGGGCTTTTTACCTACAAGATAAGTGAAAGTATTTACCTTGGCCTTAGACCTGAATGAGAAAAGAAGTGGTTTGTGAAGGAAGAAGCTCTGTTAGGAACGTATACAGATACATGTGTGTTGCCAGAAGTATTCTTGGGGCTTTAAGAAAACGCAGGAAGAAAATGGCTTCCAAAAAAAATGCAGGTAGTTTTAACAGGTTAGTTGAAGTAATGTCATGATCTGCTTCTGATGAGAGCCTGTGTGAACTGTTCTGTCAGAATACTCCTCATCATCATAAGTAACTTAATAGTTTAATAACAGGTCTTCTCTTTGGTATTTATTGTTTTTTTAAAATTTACTTAAAAAATATTTTTCCCGTCCACTTTTCTTGTCCTGTGGTAAACCTATTTGGTTTGTAGGTTCCAGTAGCATTAAGGCTCCTCTGTTGATAGTTAATGCATTTCTGTGGGAGGGATGCTAGTCCAACATGCTAGGAAATCTACTGGGAAACTCCCTGAAATCATTTCACCAAGTCTTGTCTCTCTGCTACAGTTTCTATGGTAATACTATACTTTTCTCATCAGTGTTGTGGTGGTAAAGGCAATTTAATTATTAAACAACAATTTCTCCATCAACTATTATAGCTTCAACAATAAGGATTTTGGCATGTGTTTACCAGCACTAGTACGGCTGCAGATTCTCTTGGCAGTTTATCCAGCTGGGGCTAAATTTAGCTCCACAATTGAGCTACATAGGTAGCTTCAAGTAAATCTCAGCCATCTGCAGTGACCAAGGTGCACGATATCTAAAACAGACGCCATTTTGGCCAAAATTAGGAGGCATGATTCTTCTTTTGGAAAGCTGTACATCTTATGGTTTAAATGATAATAAATGCTGCACTTTGCATCATCCAAAATAAAGTGCAGTATGCATTTGCTTTATTAGGTGGAACAGAGTCTCAAAAATAACCATCTTTCCTTAAAGGAGCCAGGTCTTCCACTGTAAAAGTTTTAATGTATGTCTTTGACCTTAGCCTAATATTATATGCATATTTAGACAGATGCATAATTTTAATAATAATTAATAATTTTCCTCATGCACTATGAGTGAGTACTCTTGTACTATTTGAACTTGAAAGCTAGGTAGCCTAATTACCTATTTACTAATTAACCTAACCAAGCTCAAATTTATTCCATTAAGAGATTTTTGGATCTTCCATGAAGATTTTTTTGGAAATAATTAAAAAAATGTGCAGAATCCTCTAGGTTGGAAAAGATCTTTGAAGTCATCAAATCAGCCTATGACCCAACAACACCTTGACAATTAGACCTTGATGCTAAGTGCCATGTCCAGTCTTATCCTTAAACACCTCCAGGGACAGTGACTCCACCACCTCACTGGGCTGCCCATTCCAATGCCCCATCACTCCTTCTGTGAAGAACTTCCCAATGATAAACCTAAGCATTCCTTGGAGCAGCTTACAACGGTGTCCTCTTGCCCTAAGACTGTGTCCTCTTATCCTATGAGATATGTTTATGTGCAGGACTATGCATAAGGTATTTGTTTTTGTGTACATCACTGCTGCAGTAAAAGAAACTTGAGGTGTCACTGCACTTAAAGTAACATGGCACTAGGAAATCTGTGTCTCTTATCAGTGGCAGTTCCATGGCTTTATCAATTATTTTCTGTGCTGCTGTCAAATTTGGTTGATCACAAAGAGAAATGGTTTATCACAGAACTGAGGACTGAGAATGTATGCCTGGTGTAATGCTGGGGGAGCAGTGACACATACCACCAGGTGTCTCCATGTTACACTAAGGCGTTTGCTGATACTGTTGCTGTTGTCTAATTTAGGTTTCATGCCTGTACTGTGTTTGTTTAGCCTTGGTCCTATAAGGGGATTAAAGAACCAGGACATTCTGGCAATTCATCTATTTGGGATGAATTGTTCTGTTCACCAGTAATATTTTTATGTATCTCAGGTGTAGTGGAGGAGGTGTGAGCAGTATGTTGTCCTGAAATGTGAATTAATATATTAAAAATATACAGCTGGGTTGCATTTAGTGTTAAAATAGAGCCTCATCATGCAAATAGAGAAACTGATTAACCTTTCTGGATGAGGGACAAGTGACACAACTTTAAGATTGCCTAGATTCAGAGGCTCTGTGGACAATGACATTCCAAATGTTGTGGGTAATTGGACATGTAAGTAGAAGGTTGCTTTTTCTGTGTGTCCCTGAGCTAGTGGTCCTGTGGGTGAAGGCAGATGACTGTTGTGGCAGTCTTCTTAAGTTAAACAAGGAGCAGGGTGGAGAGCTTGGCCTTCTGCCTCAGAAACTGGATCTTATGAAGAGAAACTATGTTAAGTAGGCAGATTTGTCCTTTATTTTACCAGTTAGCGAGTGTTTCACTTCTGTAGGCAAAAATCTAATGATTGCAGTGATGGCAAGTTTTTCAGCCTTCGCTCTACTCTCTTGCCTTGTAGCATGTTTGAGGGAGATGGAGCTCTGTTGGAGCAGTGATACATGTGAATAAATTCTTATTGTTCCAGTTGTATTTACTTGTATCATTATGCAGTTCTGAAAGAAACACCATTGTTTATGTAAGTTATGCTTGTTCATACTAATTATCTCTTTCATTAAACTTATTAGAAGTCTATAAATAATTCTTTAAGAGTGGTTATAAGTAGCTCTTTTATACTGCCTGTCACTTGAGATTAATATCAATTAAATTAAGTACTAGCTACTTGTCAAAGGAGGAAAAGTTGTGGATTTCTAGAAGATATTTCCAACATGCTTTTCAGATAACCCTACAGCACAACCCAGCAAGCAGACTGTTGCCTAGTGATGGAAGGGGAACACAATACTAATAGTAGTCACTAAACCAAGCTGTTAATCGTGCCAAAGTGTATGCTGCTGGCACTAGAATTGTATGGTTATTTCCATCCTTTCTAGCAAATGAATTATTTTATAATTATGGTTTTGATTTTTTCAATTATTTTTTACGGTGATTTCAGTAGTTATTTATAAGTGAATGACTGTGCTTTTACTGGCAATGTGTACAGTTTCAGAAATGTCATCCTGTACTTTAATGAGCATCAGTAGCAAATATTGTAAATATCTGTGTCTTTCAGTGCTAACAGTGATGTTTCAGATAACTGAAGTTGTTCCTTAAGTGCCCTCTAAAATCCTAAATGACTGCAAGGCTGTGTGTGCCTTCCAGCCAGTGCCAGCTAGCCAGATGCCATACTTGGTTACTCCTATGATGAGAAGCTGTTTGATCCCCTGTGAAAACTGAAAGCAGAATTACAGTCATGGGGTCTAAGGAATGCTGCTGTAATTGCTGACTTTTTCTGCTGTGTTCCTTATTTATATTCAAAAATAAAAATGGCTATAACAATATCTGAAAGAGATCTAAGAATAGAATTAGAATATCTGAAATAGATAGTAACCAGTCAGCAAAGAGATTCTTGAAGTCTTAAGTCTGATTAGGGTACAAGATAAATGAATTAAATGTTCATGAAAATTAGGAAAAAGATCTCATGAGACATTCAGAAGTACCAGAAGGAAGAATATATGAAAATAACTTAATATTGAAAATATGGTTGTGGATTTTTAAAATTTATTTTATGCTTATTCATCTTTTTTTACATGGGTTCTAACAGAAAGCAGATTGCTTTCTTCCACTGAATGTTTGCTGGTAGCCGCTATTAAGCAACTATTTGAAGCACCAGCTGGCATTTTAGATGCATAAAGATCTGTGCTTCACCTTACATTTGTATAGGAAATTCATCAGAACTGGAATTACTAGATAGTGAATGTGAGCTAATCTAAACACTTTCTGCCTGTTTCATTGCTGCAGATTTCCTCTGAAGGTTTTGGTCAGTTTTTTTAGTCTTTGCATTCTTTTCTGGGTTGGAATATATTTACTGTTTAATTGCAGTATTAATGTGAATGGTCCTGTACTTGGATACGTATTTGCTGAGCAAGATTTGTACTGTGCCCCAGTTCCCACTCCACGAGGGTCCAAGCCTGGCGAGCAGATGAATCCTTGGGGGAAAACCGGAGCGAGGACGAAGATAAAAGACAAAAGGTGCTTGCAGTTCCTCAGGAACAGTCCTGCGGTTTAAGGCAAAACCCACACCATGCGGTCCCAGGAATCCAAGAGATCTTGTCACCTGTGGGCCCAGGTTTTATGCCCTCGGTGAAGGAGGGAGGAGGGGAGAGGGTCTGCCGGCCAATGGAGACAGGCCCCAGGAGAGGTGGATACCAGTGGTGTCAGGTTTACAGGCACAGGGGTTTTGGGAAGGTAGGTTTTACAAACATTTGTAAACAGGAACACCCAGTGCAATATCAACTAGCTACATTAGTGCAATACAACAGTACTGGTAGCATGCAGTCACAGATTGATGTTGTTTGATGACTTTCAGTCTCACATTCTCACTTTTAGTTGTTAGGACTTTCAGTCTCACATTCTCTCTCATTTTCTTTCAAGCCTGGTTATTTTGTTTGGGCCATGGAGTGTCATGCTGCCCTATTCCCTAAGACCAATTTCCCAACATGCCATCTTCCATCTACGCTGTAATTATCAGGGCTTTTATCCTTGTTTTTTGAAGATGGTACAGCTGAAGCCAAAGTAAAGTGGGGTTAGTCCCAGAAAGTTTTGGGTTTTGATGACTGCAGATTTTTGCAGGATGTTCTGGAGCTGTGTGTTCTTTTTTGGTTTGACCTCACCTTTTCCCATAGAAGACTAACATTAGTCAGTATTTCAGTCTTAATATAGTTTTTCTAGTTCCATTTTTTCCCCCTTCCTTCTTCAGGTTATTTTTATGGGAGGAGACATTTTACTATTATTACTATTTTTAAAATAATTTTGTTAGGTGAGTATATTAAATCCAAATCTGTGCTTGTGATAACTACCCATTCTCATTTCTTGTAAAGCAGACACTACTTCCTGTTTGGCCAGTTGTAAGTTACTGATCCAGTTTTCCTCATCTTTTTCTCTGTAGAGGGAGATTTAACCTGTTACAGTCATGATGAGGCCTTGATAAGTCTTTGTTGCAGTCCCTGATGAAATATTAAAAAACCAAATCTGTGACATGGAAATAGTCTGTGAAGAATTGCAGTAGATTTGTCTGAATGGGCTCCACATCTTATGTTGGAGTCCATAATTGAATACTGATGGCCCATAATATTTTCTGCTGTGACTAAAAATATATTCTCATTAGAGAATGCAACTAATATAAGGTTTGTAAGATAACCAATGGTATTTTTGTCCAGGAGCAAGTTGTTCAGGACTGCAGAAACATGTAAACAAATCAGTTGCTGAAGAAAAATTTAAATGAGAAATACTGCTGACAAAGGCAAAATGTTGGCTTGCAGTTCTCCTGGTGTATATTATTCAAATATGAATGAAAGAAATTTAGTGGCTTCGTATAATGACTCTGATATCACATGCAGCATGTGGCTGCAGACTGAAAAGAAGTTCATAATTGATGCTCTTGTTGCATATATCTGGTAATATTGTTGAAGTGTATCGGAAAAGATATGAATGCTAGGGACATCTGTTGAAAATGCCTCTGAAATATATGATTTTAAATGGAAGGTGTAGTCGTCTCCCTGCACATCAGGGTCATATCTTGTAATGTGCTCTGCTGTGCTTGAGTGTGCAGCTGGCACACTGAGGCTGTCCTGAGCCAGCCTGGTGAACCTATGTGAGCAGGAGGCCTGCAGTGCCAGGAGAGAGGAGGCAGGAGGCAGGGCAGAGCCGGTGCACAGGAGAGCTCTGTTACTCTGCTCTGGATGAGTTTGAGGGCATGAATGGGAGATTTGGAGCATCAACCTGGCTGCCTGCTTTTGTGCCAGTGGGAGCTAATAGAGTACTGTACAATTATAGCTACAATTTTTTTTTCCTGCTAATTATCATTCAAGCTCATGTTAAGATAGTCATGGACAAAAATTAGTAATTTTTTAGCATCACTGAACAGAAATATTTCTACTACAGTTCTTCAGGGCATTCCATCCAATGCTTTCCAATACTTTATGATCTAGAGATAAATAGATTTGCTGTTAATAAAATGGGCAGGTGACACAGAAAGGCATAGATAGCAACTTGAAAAACTTTATAAACTAAACTCATATAAACAAATGGCAGTTTTTAAGTACTGTCAAAATTGGTTGTATATGTACAACAAGTACAAGTAATGAGAAATGCAAGTCTCATCTCTGTAAGAGTAGAATAGTGTTTTGGAAAGGAGAAACTATAAAAGGCATTTAGAAGTCATAGTTAACAGGCAATTCTTCAAGAGAACCTAGTATAACGTTGCAGCAAAATCATCTACAGTGACCTCCAAATCTGTAAAACTGAATATCGTGACTGAGGAGAGTTGATTTCACCAGTGAGTAGGAAGTGGCTGAGAAGGACATGAGAAAATTACGCACACTGTCTGCATTTTTAGGAAGATGTTGAAAACTAAATTTGTGGCTTGTCATACAATTTGCAGGTGAAGAAAATGCTGATCAGAGAAAATCTGAGATCAGTATGTTCAATTTACCAAAACAAAGGTGGAGGACACTTAGGGCCTCTCAGTAGGTTTAGCCCTGTGAGATTGCTGGTGGAGAGAGCAGGGGGAAGGGAGACGGTATCCTGCTTGCTTCTGCAACATTATATAAACCTTCAGTCACATCAATCAAGTGCCTTTGGTTTTTGATATGGAGAAAGGCGCATCTGACTTACTTTTGTTATGTTGATTAGCTTTGAGAGCAATGTATCAAGGTGTGCAGCAGACTTGCTATCTCTTTGCACCTCAAGAGGATTTGTTTTGCCCAAGCAATGTCATGGACAGCGGCAGGTTGATATACTTTAGTATGCTGGAGAGCAGTTAACCTGTGTGATTTCTTAGTCTTGTGAAGTCTCAAGATCTGAAATTGTGGATTAGTGGAAACTTGCACAAGTTCAGTTTTACTAGGGGTTGGTGCATGATAGGGAGTATGATATACCTGCTCAATACCGTGCTCTCTGGCTCAGTTGTCTATTGAGTTATTTTTGAAATGAGTCCTGTAGTCCAGGTCGGTTCTTTCAAGGGTGCCATGTCACCACAGGACTTGCTTTTCAAAGCCTAAGATGGTGTTCCAGGCAGTGATATGAGGCACAGGGTACCTCTCCAGCCATCCAGTGGTTCTTTACACAAATGTTAACATATATCTATTACCTGGGTGTGTTTGTGGGACTGTGATGTAATTAATCTGCCGGGCCTCCTCATATTTATATTTTAACCATTATCCACCGTACCACAGAGGCTTTACCCATTTGGCCTGCTTGATTGCAGTGAATGTTTCATAGTTATGGATCACCTGGGAAACAAGGTCCCTGTTTAAGTCCACCTCTCAATTGAGGTGAGAGGTGGGCTTAAACTCTCATCTGTTTGTTGCATCTCTTACTGGATTATCTGAGGTGTCAAGGGCCCGTTGAGCCAGAAATAATTCATCCTTGTCCTGCCAGTATGGCAGGAAACATCACTAAAGAGAGCATATTGCTTTCATTTTCTGGTAGCTGGTTGAGTAGTGAGCGGGCCCTCCTCAGCATGTGTCATCTTTTCCTCCTTCTTATCTGGTATCAAATAGTCTGAAGTTTTCTCCATTGGGCTAGTTCATGATGAGTTCCAGGATCCTTGGGCAATTGAGTTTTCCTGTTTGAGCTTGCTGTCTGATCAGTGTCCGCAGCATCAGTGGCATGATGTGTGTAAGGGACTATCCCTTTGAACATCCAGCCTAAAACTGGCAGTCAGGGTGCCAAGAGGAGCTGTGCTTTGGAGCCCATCACTTCTGAGGTAGCTTGAACGCTTCCAATAAACTGCGAGGATCTCATTTTTTTTGTTAGAGTGCAGTAGGCTTCAGATCCTTTTTGTCCGTGACTCCAGATGGTAATCTATTTTCCTTTCCCAATCCCCTTATCAATGCCCACATCCCGGGACAGGAAACCCAGTTGCTTGGCTTTGCTACCGTTTAGTTTCATATCGTGGGCTGTGCTATGCCAGCATTGGAGCAGCCAGGTCAGCAGGGGCTCACCTAACTGAAATCTTGCATATCTCGCAGCTGACTTGGGGCTAGGAATAAGGTGATTGTCTTTGGCTCTGCCTCCTGTTGTAGGGGGCTCTACTTCTTTATCCCTTTCTAAGTGAACTGATTTTGTCTTGGATTTCTTCTTCTGTATAGGAGCAGCTGCTACTGGCATGGCTGTTCCTGTGGTTCAGCTGCAGTTTGCGTGGCCACAGTGCATCTTTCTCTGCTTTTCTTCTCTTCCCCCTACGGGGGGCTGTCTAGTATCAAGCAGTGTTCAATAAGTAGTAGCCAGGGTCCAGGCACACTGTAGAACTTTCTTCCTCTCTGGAACTGCCACACCATTTTTCTTTCAAATATTCTACCACTTTAACAGGGTCCTGTAGTTATTCAGAGGTGAACTTCCAAACCATTGGAGAAGAATAGTGCTTTAAAACATGGCCCATTTTTTCTCACATCCCATGGCACTCATAACCCTTGGGCCAGATCTCTGGATAATCTTCCTAGAAATCTCTTTCTTGACTCTGAACATGATGTAGATAGCTCTGAGGAGACCTGGTAGAGTTAGGAACAAGAACATACTTTCTTTCACATACAAAGGGACTTCAGAATTCTCAAAAGCTGTTGTAACAGGCCTGAAAGAGGAAGTTGGAGTGAAAGGCCAGGGAAAATGATCCTGCCCTGTCGTCTCCTTACTGACCTGTAAGATTGTTAATGGACTCCCAAAGGTGTCAGCTGAGGTAAGGACAGGAGACCAGCACTGAACGCACATCCCAAATGACCCTCATAGCCTCGATGTCATCATGTCATAAACTGGTTATCCCACAGTACATCAACAAAGCTATCCTGATCTCTCTCCCATTCTGAAAAATGCCAATACATACTGCACATATGGGAATATATACAGGTTGGTGTACGACAACCAAGCAATGTCAGTGGCTCCATACCTGATACAACAAATGCCTAGATCAAATTAATGTCCAGTCTGATCTGGGCAGATCTGCTGTTATCACAGCCTTTTGTGCCCAACAGTATGCACCACATAAGTCTGCTGTGATTTAGGAATGGCACTCCTGATTTAGTGTTCCTACTGAGACTCTCCAAAACATGTTCTACACACTCAGTCCTCCTCCCCCTACTCACATTAAGCCTGCTTCCTGACAGGCTTTAGGAATGAATTAGAGCGAGAGAAATCAATGAGCCTCTTTAGAGCAAAGCCCTGCTGCTCTGTGATCTGCAGGATGGAAATGACTCCAGCTGTTCCTGTGCATGGTAGGCTCCATCACTGTCCATGTACCTGGTGTGTCTTAATCTGGCAGCAATCACCTGAGCTGCAGAGTACTTCTGCATGCTTTTTGGCTTACTGTGTTCTTACCTGAAAATAGTTATATGTTTGAGTCGGGCTGATACGTGTGTCGGTGGAATCACTGCTGTTTGCATCCAGGACTGGAGACAGTTTGGGTAGCACTGCTGGTCTCAATTCAGTGTTTCGTAATTGAAAAGAAGGAAACATATTTTAGTTTAAATATCCGTTTTAGTCAATTCACTGCTTCATAATGAACTTCCAGAACATCTAATTAGTAGAAGCTGTGTTTTAATCAAGGTAATGTTGCTTTTATCATAATGTGAAGCACACATAAGATTTTTAGTTTTTCATCACTGCTTTTCCCAGAATATTAGCACTTGTTATGTTAAGAAGCCTTACTGATCCCCTAGGAATTAAGATACCTTACAGTTAGCTTGAGTCTGTAAATATATCGGAAGTTTTTATTTTCAAACCTTGTTTTCTTTCATTAAGTGTAAGTCCCAATTGTGCAAAGGGAAATCAAGATGGATTCAATGTTACTGTTTCTGAATTTTTGTATAAACTTAGGGGGAATATTTGGAGAATATTTGAAGGTGAATGAACTAGAAGTTCTTCTATAGGCATACAAAGTCTTATCTTGTAAGGTGATTTTAATTCTATGTGGACTGACATGTAGCATGAGCAATTTAAAGAAATATTTTGCTTTTACTAAATTGTAGCTAGCACCATAAAGGGGTTTTGTTCAGCATAATGCGTCTCTGGTATTCAGTTGTTCCCAAACTACCAATATTCCTGCGTTCTTGTTGGCAGAAGCAGTGATTGCAGGTAGTGTGCACTTAGCCACACATGTACTGTGTAAATGCAGAGCAAACATTTTCTGATGGGCTGATGAGGAAATTTTGCCTGAGGCTTGTTAAAGAGCTCTTATAAGAAAGCTAACAGGTTGTGACTGAAAATACAGAATCACTTCCAAGGGTGAGTTCATGTTAAGGGAGGTCAAGCGTTAACAGATGAATTTTAGGTTCAGTCAAGAGTGTCCTCTGTGTGTTGAAAATTGCAGTACACTTTCCTGCACTGCGTGGTTCTTACACTGTAATTAGCCTAAAGATTTAATAATTACTGAATGAAAGTCTTATTCTACGTCTTGTTCTTACTGAAGACTAATAAGGGGGTGGAGTTTGCAAAGATAAATGAAAATTTGTTCTGAACATGGAAGTATACCCATCTGTGTTTCTCAAGAGGATGTTTTTTGATGTCTTTGGTGATTTAAATGCCTTTTAACAAGTAATTTAACTTTCTACTCTCTGAAATTGCATAATTTCTGTACTTCAAAATTTTATTGTTCATCTCACCTTCAACTAAAATGAAATTGTTATTCAAAAACCTCAGCTGACATTAAAAAAAAAAAAGAAAAAAGGCAAGTAGCCAGACTGCTAAATGAATAAATAAAATTTATATTACTTGAGGTTTGCTTCAGCCTACTTGACAGTTTTGTGGACATATGTAGTTTTTTTAAATTACCAGTTACGATAAACATTCTTGGTAGCAGTCTGTGTATTGTTATAAGGAAATTGTAAAACTGAGGAATTTTCTAAGCATTTTCTACCTTAAACATAAACATATGAACAGAGGTGGAAAACACATCTTTTCCTATTAAGATGAAACTTGAGTCCGAAGTACAGAGACTTTGGACTTGAATGGACCCCGGGCCATTCAAGAAAGGGAATTTCACTTGGGGAAAAAAGCCTGGCAGAAGTTTATTTGCTTTGATTTTTTTTCTTCCTGTTAGTATTTTGAAGTATTTTGGTTTAGAAGCATTGAGCATTTTTTGTGCTTGTATCCTTTTTCTCCAAAACAGAACATCAGCAGCTGCTTTGGTGTCTACAGCAGTTGAGGAAGCTGGGCACTGAGCATCAAATCTCTGTCTCAGCAGCTTGTCTGTCTATCTGACTTATGCTGCCTAATAGCTGGAGCAGAGTCCTTTCCAGGCATGTTTATGTTCTCTACTCATTCAATTGTTTCCATGAAAAATTATGTTCTAAAAACAATTTTATTTTTTCCCTCAGGTTTTGGCAATCCTTGGTACCATGACTAAGAGCTGCAAGCAAGTTTATTTCTTTATGTTGTTTTGTATCCATCTGCTTTGTTGGTTAATTTCTTTGTCTCTGCTTTGTTTTGCTGGACTTTTTTAGAAGGTTTTAATTTTTGTTGCACAGCTGCATGATGAGTTGCCTGTCTTTTTTCAGAACCTTCTGCCAGACTTGGCTCAAGTTTAAGAGAGGAATATGTAAGGATCATTATGTATTTTTTTTTTTACCAGGAAGATGTTAGGACAACAAAGCTTTTTAATGTTTCTACCCACTTTTGCAAGAAGCTCAGGAAGAAACAATGTTTCGGAAGTGTTCCTCTAGAAAGTAATTGTAGTCCTTGATTAATCATCATTTTTATGAAAGAAAGTAGAAGAAAAATATCAACTCTGTAGGGGTGTAGTTGGCTCGCTTTGAGGCCATTATGTACTAGTAGTAAATCAGTACTCATCTCTGGGGAAAGGAAACCTCACTTTAAACCTCCCTTTAAAACAAATAAAAATGTCAAGCCTCTTCTATCCCTGTTCATATTTAATCAGATTCTGCAACATCTGTGTGGTGGGGAAAGACTGAATATGATTTTGAGAACTTTTTTTCTGCCCAGTGATACCTGTTTTGTGGCTGTTAATCCCCTTAGTTGAACCATCTTCCTCTCCAGTCCATACACAGAGACACTAGTGCACAGAAAAAACATTCATCCCCAGAGAAACATTCACAGCCTTTTCATCCTGATCAGGCTTTGTCATATAGTTAAAACTTTAAAAAAATTGCTTCAAGATTCAGACCTGTTTGCTTAGGAAGGAAAAGTTTGACAAACATATTTAGAAAATGGGAAATGAGAGCTCTGTATAGCAATAACTGTATTGTTGAGCAACAAGTTTTGAAGGTAGTTGAACCTTATGATTTCCATGCTGTATAACCTTCTGTTTCTTTTCTCCCTATAGGATTGGGGGGTTTCTTTTAAAAGTCATTAGACTGTTTGCATAATTATAGTTTGTTTATTACAGTTTCTACATATGCTCAAAACTCCAAGATATGGAAGGTGTTTGATGTAAATAGATTATCTGAGCACCCTGTACAGATTTTCTTCAGGAAATAGTATTGTCTGTTATATACCATTTAATATTGTCTGTTTATTTATTTATTAATTACTTTCTGGAAAAGTATTCTCTTCAGACATGCATCTGTTAGTTGACAGTCACTTTTCTGTATTGTAAGCCTGTGGGAGTCTTGCTATGAGGAGAGGGACATGACTCCTGATTCCTTATGGACACACTTATTTAAGGAATATCCTCATTTTACAAAGGAAAGTAATACAGTACTGTGCTTGTAAGATGACTTTTGATAGCACAGGTTTTATAGCATTTTTTAAGCGCTGTCAAATGTTGGTGTTTAATAATGAGACTCTGCAGGATCACTGGTGGTTTTGTTGTTTCAGCATTGCTGTCTGAGTTATTTTATGTGGTCATTGGAATGTAATACGCTAGACTTCAAGTACTATTTGTAAAGATAAAAATGTTTAAAATGAAACATCTATGGGCACATATTAGAAGTATCACTTTTAATAAGTCAATCAGTTTTTATTTTCTGGCAACATTTTTCTATGCTTCTAATGAAATGCTTAGGTATATTTATCAGAAGTATTTTGATAGTTGGTAACTTTGCATGAAGATGCCATTATGGTAAAATACAGCATGTTATGTAACTGTGCAGCTGATTTTTATAGAATTTAAAAGACTAAATCATAGTAATAATTTCAGTCCAGCATTCAAAAATGAGTTATAGTGTCTTTAAGTACAAGGTATTGTGTTTGTATTTTTTGCTTGTGGTGTCATGCCATACCTCCTAAAGACACACGAAGTAATTTGAAATGAGCTGGTGGTACTATGATTGATGTTTTTTATAAATCCTTTCCTTTATCTGTATTAAAAATGGCAGTAGGGAAGCAATTTAGAAAAGGAGCTCAGGAGGAGGGAGATGGACAAGGTTAAAGTAATTAAATGGTAACATGGAGAATATATTACTTTCTTACCTTGTTGCAGAGTTCCTAGAAGGTGCTAAAATTGGAGGGCTTGGACTATGATTTGCACTGGTGACACAGAGTTCATTGTTCCAGAAAAATTCCAACCATAATACATGACTATCTTGATTCTTCCCAGGATTTCTCTGGCAATAAAATAACATGGTGGAAAAAAGTTACCATTTGCATATGAAATAATACTCATCAGGAGGTAAATTTGAAAGAATAAATTTGAAGAGGCATTTTATTTTTGCCATTCCTTGCTTTGAAAGATTTATATAACATCGAAGTCTTCATAGGTATCTGATAATTTTGACAGGAATATCAAGCAGTACAGTTTTATCTGCTTTTTTCCGAGCTTAATGTCTTCAGCTAACTATTTCTGATCAACTTTTTTTTTAAAGTTAGTTACAATAAGTAATGTAATTTTTTCTACTCTTGTCTGTAGGAAATTATTAAGTTTTATTTGATATAGAGGTAATTTTATGTCATTCTCTTATTAGTACACATAATGGCATGAATTTAAGTAATTCTTAGTACCAATCTAAAGGCTTATTTTGAAATAGGAGATCTGACAAATTGAGGAAAGTGTATGTATTTCAGTTGTGCTGCATTTTATCTGGTAAAGCACAGTTAGAAGAAAATGCTTTACAATAATAGTGTTGCAAGTACATTAGGAGGTGTAGAAAGGCATCTGTAGACATCTGTTTGGTTTAGGTAATGATTTCCCAGTACCATTATATTGATCTGTAGTAGTTTGCTACAGTATGATCCCAAAATATTTGGGCTGTGCTGTCTACTTTATTAAAAGGATGCACATTCTCCAGAGCTGGTTGGCTACTGAATGCTGTCCTGCTCAACCCTTGATTTCTGTTTTCTCTGGGAAAATATCTGAATTATTGTGACTGATGATGTCTTTCTTTCATTATCATTCTGTTCTCTAACATTAAACTTGTAGCTTCTTTAGAAAAATACACTGGGTTTTTTTTCCCCAATATTTCTGAGTTCTGCATTCCCTTGCATAATTTAGATTATGAATTATAAATTGTAGTTGAAATTAGTAATTTAACCATTATGTGAATTATAGGTATCATGGTTGTAAGTGATAATCTTACAGCTTCTTGTAGCATAGATATACTTTTGTTGTCACACCCATCTTCTAATCAAACCCACAGCATTTCTGGCAGTCCATTATATGCTTTTCTTCCCAAATAAATGGGACTGGTTTTATTTTCAAAAATGTTTCAGTTGTCTCCAAAACTGCTACAAAGGATAACTGTACTGCTGTTTCCCAAGTTGTTTGGTTTTTTCTTTCCTTGTGTGTTAAAATTCGGTGCTGCATTCTCTAGTGCTAGAAAGAGTGCTTCTTTAGGTAAAATTAGTTTTTCTGGAGAGAGGTGGAGGTGTGGCATGGCCTGCAATAGAAGGTTTAGAATGTATGGAGCTCACAATTTGCAGTGGAACTGTTGAGAGCTTCTGGAATCAAGGGGTAGACTAATAATGATGATGTCATCATGAGAGTCTACTGTAGACCTCTTGACCATCCTGACCAGGATGATGATACTGATGAATTATTCCTTGAGAAACTAAGGGACACTTCCAAGTAAACTGCCTTGTCCTTGTGGGGGATTTCAACTTGCCAGAAGTTAACCGAGTATCACATAGCTGGTACAACCCAGGTCAGAGGATTCCTAAAAAAAACTGTAATACAGCTTTATGGAAGAGATCCTTAGGGAGCAGACTTGGAAAGTTGCCCTCTTGGATCTAGTCCTTGACAGCAGAGTGGATGTCATGAGTGAAATGGAAACTGGCAGATGTCTTGGCCACAGGGACTACAAAGTGATCAAGTTTAAAACCTCCATTAACAGGAGGAAAAGTGCCAGAAGAACCTCAGCTGTTCTTGGGAATTAATAAGATCCCCTGGGAGAATGTTTTTGCAGGTGTTGGGATCCATCAGTGCTGGTCATTTGTTAAATATCACTTCCAAAGGGCACAGGAGCAGCAATTTCCAAATATCAACAGTCAAGCAGGAAGGGCAGAACAGGAGTCTTGTTGTTGGAAAAGATGAAAATTTAAAGTCTTACTGGTATGAATGCTTAGCAGAATGTTCACCAGAAATGAAAGCAAGTTTTGATATAGAAGAATAAAAAATGTTTAAGTTAGGGATTGCTGAGTTAGTTGCTACTGTCACAAAGGTTAAGATGAGTTGGAAGGAAGCTTTTTGGCTAAGAACATAGGATAAGTCATCTACAAACAAAAACATGTTTTTACCAAGTAAAGAGAAAAACCATAGGCAAACAAAAAATGTTTTTACCTAGCAGAAAAAAGGTCCAAGAATTTTTCACTGCACGAGAACAGAAAAACAACTTTAAGCTTAAAATGTAGCATACTGACTCATTGTGATTGGATAATACTAACCATATTATGGTTATGTTAGTAGTTGTGATAGGCTATAGGTAAACATAAAAGTATTGGTTGGTTATTATGTATTAAGATGTTCAGTAAAGAAAGTATATAATGCATTGTAACCAGAACTAAAGTGGTTTCAGGCTTGCCTAAACAGCTGTAAGCTGACAGCTTTTAGATTTTGGCTCAGTCACCCACGACCCAGGACTGCTGTAACATTATCTATGCAATAAAGAGCATTTTATGAAGAGCCTCCCTGCTGTCCCAACATCCTTCGTTGACGCTATCTTCTACACTTGTCTTGGAAATAAGGCAAGAAAGCGAGGTATATGCCAAGTGGAAGCAAGGTCAGGTGACATGGGAAGAATACAGAGATGCTGCTGCCACTGTAAGGAGAAAATCTGTGTGCTCAAAGCTCAACTGAAGCTGAAGCCGTCTAGAACTGTGGGGACAATAAAAAGAGGCTTTTTCAAGTATATTGTCAATAAGCAGCGTACAAAATGGCATTGACCTGTTAGAGGATGAGGATGGTCACCTCACAAACAGGGGCATGGACAAAATGGAATTCAGTCTCTGTGTCTGTCTTCAACACACAGAGGGTCTCTGCCCTGACCTGAAGGATCGTGTCTATAATGATCAATTCTTGGTCGACCCTGGAAATGTGTAGCATCTGCTATTTCAGCTGAATCCCTACAAAGCTATGAGGCCTGATGGGATTAATCCAGGAGTCCTTAAAGAATTAGCTGATGGCACTGCAAAACCTCTCTTGTTGATTTTTGACTGGTCTTGGAAATCTGGAGAGGTCCCAGCTTAGTGGAAGCTGTTGAATGTTGTCCTGATTTCCAAGAAAGGCTAGAAGAACCCCACAAACTACAGTCCTGTCAGCTTTACTTCCATGCCTGGTAAAGTTATGGAGAAGATTATTCTGGGAGATATTAAATACAGCTGAAAGACAAAGCAGTCATCAGTCAGAGCCAACACAGCTTTATGAGTGGAAAGTCCTGCTTATCAAACCTGATTTCTTATTATGACGAAGTAACCCACCCTATGGGTGCCCTTGATCAGGGGAAGCCAGTAGATGCACTCTTTTTTGGATTTCAGAAAATCTTTCAGTAGTGTTTCTCCCAGTATCCTTATGGATAAAATGTGCAGCACACAGCTGGATAAACACATGGGGTGGGTGAGCAACTGGCTCAGACACAAAGACTGATAGTGAATGGAGTGATACCAGACTGGTGACCTATCATCAGTGGGGTTCCACTGGGCTCCATTCTTGGTCCTGTGCTCTTCAGCATCTTCATAAACAACCTGAATGCAGGACTGGAAGGCATACTAAGCAAGTTCTCAAATGATACAAAACTGGGAGGAGCTGTTGTATCTGTCAAAGGCAGGGAGGCCCTGCAGAGAGACCTCAGCAAATTACAGTGCTGAACAATCATCAACGATACGAAATTCAACAAGGGAAAGTACCAGATTCTGCACTGAGGTAGGACAACTCTGTATGTATGGACAGTCTGGGGACTGAGATGCTGGAGAGCAGTGCTGTGGGAAGGACCTGGGTGTGCTGGTCAGTGGCAAGTGGAACAGGAGCCAGCAGTGCCCTGGCAGCCAGGAGGGCCAAGCGTGTCCTGGGGACATCAGGCCCAGCATCGCCAGCCAGGCAAGGGAGGGGATTGTCCTGCTCTGCTCTGAGCTGGGGCAGCCTCACCTCCAGTGCTGGGGACAGGTTTAGGCACCAGAGTATAAGAAAGATAAAAAGCTATTAGAGAATGTCCACAGGAAGGCAACAAAGATGGTTAATGGCCTTGAGGGGAAGTGTATGAGGAGCAGCTGAGGTCGCTTAGTCTGCTGAGCCTGGAGAAAAAGAGAAAGTTAGTTTCTTTCTGTGGGGAGAGGGCATGCAGCCACTGATCTTTTCTCTCTGGTGACTAGTGACAGGACTTGGGGGAATGGCCTGAGCTTATGTCAGGGAAGGTTTAGGTTGGATATTAGAAAAAGGTTCTTCACCCAGAGGATGGTTTGGCACTGGAAC
The DNA here is from genome assembly GCA_013401135.1 of Cettia cetti. Classification (NCBI taxonomy): domain Eukaryota; kingdom Metazoa; phylum Chordata; class Aves; order Passeriformes; family Sylviidae; genus Cettia; species Cettia cetti. Next base: position 51,407 of record VZUI01042717.1, read on the forward strand.
AGGGTCCCTAAGGAAGTGGTCACAGCACCAAGCCTGACAGAGTTCAGGAAGCATTTGGACAGTGCTCTCAGGTGTATGGTGTGGCTTGAGTGTGGTTCTGTACAGGGCCTAAGACTTGGACTTGATGATCCTTATAGGTCCCTTACAACTCAGCTTACTCTGTGATTCTCTGATTATGTAATGTTTGCAGTATCAAACCAGGGTGTATGTCTGTCCTTCTATGTTAAACAGGAAAATTACCAAATGTATAAAAAAATGCTCACTACAAAAAGGGGGGGAATTCATTTCTATTTTCCATATCTAAGATATAGGAATATTCAAATAAGTTAATGGGGAAAAGAAATGTGGGCCCTAAATTGGTCTGTTTGCTAATTGTACCTATTAGACTAGGAACAGGAAAGTTGTATATGACATAAACTTGTCTCATGTTTAGTGACTGATATATTCAGTGCTTAAACAGCTGCAGATGAGTTGCTTGTACATGGAAATGTATGGAGTCTTTGAAACTTGAATATGAAATTAGCACTTTTGAGATCTGACATATTAAAAAAAATAATCCTGAAGTAATTCAACATCAAAACCAGCAACTTAATACTGAGTATCCAAATAAAAGGCCTAATATTTTGCTAGAAATATTAAGGGGGCACAGCAGGAGGAGTAGAGTTTCATTTATGTTGGTAAAAATGCTCATCATATATGAAAACCATAAAGTGAGATGAGGGTGCCTTTTTGGAGAGGGGGTTCTGACAGTCCTAAAATTTGACCAATCTTTTGGTTGGTGTTGAGGACCACAAACTTCCCTGGTGACATTTCTCAGCCTGTGGAGTCTGTGTTGTCTTGCCAATAAACATTGTTGATACAACAGACAGCCTGGGAGAATTGTTCTCTGCTTATTCCACCGAGTAGCTTCAGAGGATGGTTTTGAGTGCCCCTCTTCCCCAGAGGTAGCTCAGACATCGAGTGTGTCACCTTTTGTCTCTTGTATCTGTACAGAGATCCAGGGGCACTTCTGATGTGGCTGAGGGACAGCATTTTCAGAGGCAGCAGTCCAGTCAGATCCTTTGTCAAACTGCATTTATCTGAAATGCCATATCTTTTATTCTGATTCAGTTTCTCTGGATAATCATTCACATAATTGTCTTAATTCACAATGAAATGATTTAGTAATATCATTGTTGAGTTATGAAATGAACTTAGCAGAATAGAATATCCTTAGTAGAGGAGAATAAAGAAGAAAAAAGTAGAACAAGTGAGATGCATGAGTCAGATGTGGTCATCATGAAATATGAAAGTGGAGAGAACATTGTCATGTAGGCTATACTGATGGCTACTTGGCACGTCATATGTGACATTAATCCCTTGTATAGAATAGAACATCCACAGAATGGAAGATACTCTGCTTTTAAAAAAATTAAATGTTAAATGGTGAGAACATAGTGATTTGAGAGTGTATCGATCCACAGTTGTCCCATGAGCTGGTTGTCTCTTTTGCCAAAACACTTTGCTGCTTGAAGGTAGGGATGCTTCTGCTTCCTGCCAGTTGCAGGTCTTCTATCGTTTTCCAGATCGTGCTAAGAGACAGAAAAATATTCATAAACATAATTATACAAAATTTGTCTTTCTGCTGTGATTATATTAGGATTAGGTATTGTGTAATTTAGGGAATATTATCTTTCTTTGCCAAATTCAGACAGAAATGCTGCAGAGCAGGACTGCAGAGCAGGACTGCAAAGCAGGAGTGTATCCATTGCTTCATGGATTTAGCTAATATGCCTATGGAGACTAGGTTCTCAAAATGCTTAAAATTTGCACAGCTCTTTGCATGTTTTTTCCCCAAGAAGCTATTCCAGAGAAGCTGTCTAAAATGTTATATTCAAGCTATTTCTTAAATACTTTTGTTCACTAAGGCTGGTGTATTAGAAAATATTCTGGAATAGATTTCCTGTCAGGGCACCCTTCTGCTATTTTTAAAATAAATCTTACTTATATTTAAATTCTCCAGGAAACTAGGAAAAATAATTCCTAATTATTTTTCTCCAAATTTCATTTTACTACAAATGACTAAAAATAATCATCATGGCTTGTCCATGATTTTTTTTAAAAGTAACAGATTTCAAATACAGTCCCAAGATGGGTACTTTTGGTTATGAGGGTAGAAGGTGGTGGGTGGTCCTGGAGTATGTATCCTGCTGCACGTATCCTGGTGCTTCACCATTCCAGGTGCTGTACCACTATGTCAGTCATATTCCTCATTACTGCCGGTTTGGAAACAGGTAGGAGCAAACTGAATGAATATTTTGTTAGTGGAGCATGTTCATGAAGTGCATGGTTGAGCTGAGGTCTGATGCAGTACATTGTACTGCTCCTAATATCATCTTCCACAATGTTCTAAACCACTCAGTCAATCTTTCAGAGAATGTATTTTGCTGCATCACACAGAGCATCTGTTTGATTGGTGCTCTCTTAATCACAGTGTTACACTATTTGCTAGATCACTCTTCTTCACCTGTTGTGAGAAATAAATGAGAAAAGCGTAGGACCCAAATATGATAAGCTGCATATGTAAAGGTAATGCAGGACCTCCCAATATAATCTTTCTAAACAGATAGATAGTTGAAAATGATGGCTGAAAAATCAGTTCAAGCCAAAATGAAATTTTTAAACTTTGCTAAGAAGTGCAGCAGATGAATCCTGTCTCCTTTGCATCATATCCATTGCTATCTGTGAGGGGTTAAAATTTCATTGCTGCTAGGCTAGTCTAGGTGAAGCTGAAATTTGTTTTGTTCTGTGTATGTGTCTGGAGGTTTTAAGTGAAAAATAAGTTGGGTTCTGGGCTGCCAGTCAAATTTTCAAATGCATCCATCTGACTTTGCTCTGTTGCTTCCATTTTCGGTGTTCCTCTTTGCAACAGTGGAACTACTTTGGTTTTGGCCAAGTAGCAAAGCGCAATTCTTGTCCCTTGTTGTCTCTTTTTGAGTCCTCCTGAAGCAAGCATTTTGTTTCCAAGAACTTTGTGTAGGTGTGTGGAAATTTGTGTTTGATTCCAGGTGTTTCAGAATCATGACCATCACCATTTAAATGTTTCTCTTTAAATAGAAGATTTATAATTCTTTAGATAGAAGAAACATTTTAATTTTCATTTTAATGTTTAATGCTCAGGATACCAGCATTGAAACAAAGTAGATGGGTTAGTTGAGTTCTAAGCTAGATACTGAATTGAGTGGTCTTTTATTGCTGTCCTGTCAGTATTTTATATCCTCATTGACTTGAACTCGTCTCTCTGTATGATTCATTTTTTATTCTAACTTGTCTGGCTCTGCTGAGTACAGACTGTGCCAAATTGTCAGTTTTATAAGTGAATCCCTAATGGATATGAAACTGTACCTACTCTGCCATGTGAACTTGATGGATTAGCAATATAATTTACAAGGAAAGCTGATTTCTGTAGAAATGATACAGGTTTCTATACAGAACAAATGAGCTATAGAGACTTCATATTTTCAGTACTAGTGTAATTGAATTTGTATTTCTGTAATAGTCACCAGTGAATAGAAGATATTTTTCAGGCAGTCTTCCTTAAATAATGCTCTCTGCCTTTTAAAGTCTAGTGAAATCAGATTTTTTCATAATATAAAAACCATATTTAAAAAAACCCTTTTTTAAAAATGTTTATAGCATGCCATTATAAATTTTTTATGTTTAAGTGATGATTGAAGTAGTTGTTGAAGTTGTCTGCAAGAGTATGGGCAATGAAGTCAGAGAAGAAATAAATATTAGAGAAAATTACTTACTGTTGTTTTTCATTAGGACTTCAAATAAAGACTAAAATCTAATGGCCTATTTTTTCAGTTTCTTTTTCAGCTACCTGTATCTTTCCAAAGTCAAAAAGCTGTGTTCTGCAGTGTTCTTTTACTCAAAAGTCAAGAAGTCGCACTAGGGTGAAACAATTAATTTAAGAACCCTTTACTTAAAAAGTTTCTTTTTTCCATTTAATGGGGCTGTAATCTCTGCACAGTTTAACTGAGCTGCAAAGTTAGTCCATGTAATATGGCAACAGTGACTTCACATTCTGAATTTAGTGGTGGTTTTATTTTAATTTTTGAATCATAAATATTCTAGTTGCTCAATCTGCTTTTGACAGATTCAGTCTCCCACAATGGTTTTTATTCTCACTGATTGATTTATGTTAAATTAATTTATTGTGCCTGATTTTTAGGATCACTGTTACTGGTAGTACCATGATTGAATGTTAGAGATCATATGTTGCCAGTATAAACAGCAATTCATTAAGTTCAGTGATTTACTTTTTTTTTTAATTGGACCTCCTGCAGTACTTTGAATAGTGGGATAGTGAATGTAATTCTTACATGAGGAATTTATATTTATACTGGCAGCTAATTAAGTAAGGTATCTGAAACACTGAGCCTTGATGCTTCAGTGAGTAATTACCTCCTCTTCATACTTACATTATTTAAAATTTGTCTTGTAAAATGTATAATTTGTGGATTTACGCACAAATCCAATCTGACCAGGATAAAGAGATAATTATTGAATGAGCATCTGGAGGATGTTTCAAGATCACCAGACCTTGTTCTTGCAGGAGATTTAACCTGCTAGGTATCTGCTGGGAATTCAACACAATGGAAAAGAGGCAGTCTAGGAGGTTCTTGGAGTGTATGGGGAAGAGCTTCTTGTCACAGCTGCTGAGCAAGCCTGCCAGGGATGGGACTCTGATAAACCTGCTGTTTGCAAACAGAGAGGAGCTGGTGGTAAATGTGATGGTTGGAGGCTGTCTGGGCACAGTGACCATGAAATAACAGAATTCTTAATATCTGGTGAAACAAGGAAAGGCATCAATAAAAGTTCCACTCAGGGCTCCTGAAGTGCAGACTTCAGTCTTTTCAAAAGAATGATTCAGGGAGTACCTTGGGAAACAGCCTGATAGCCAAAGGGGTCCAGGAAGAATGGACAAGAAGGAAATCTTGAGGGCACAGGAGCAGACTATCGCTATGTGCTGAAAGGTGAGCTGACAGGGAAGACGACAGGTCTGATGATCTTTTGAAAGGATTAAGGGAGAAAATGAGGGTGCATCACCTTTGAAAAGCAGGGCAGGCAACTCGGAATATTTAAGGATGTCACTAGGTCAAGTATGAAGAAAATCAGAGAGATAAATTCCCAATTAGAACCTAATTTTGCCATTTCTGTGAAGGATAATAAAAAATGTTTTTATAAATACAAAAGTAGTAAAAGGAGGGGCAAGGACAACCACCATTCTTTATTTGGCATATAGTGGAATACAGGGACAGTAACTCCACCACCTTCCTAGGCCGCTCATGCCAAGAGGGTACCTCAGACTGTCAAGAGCATGGACTACTCCCTGTTATTACTTTTTCATATGGGTATAAATGATGCTGCATGCCAAAAAATAGGTAGGATCAAGGAAGACTATAAAGCTCTGGTGATGCAAGTGAAAAATATATGTCCCTAAGTCATGTCCTCACCTATCCTACTGGTTAGAGAAATAGGGACAGCCAGAAATAGATAAATAATGCAGATCGTCATCTCTTTTCGTGGCTGGCACCATCTAGAAGTTTTTGGCTTTTATGACAGTGAGTTGGTTGTGCATTAATGATTGTGGCCTGCTAGGGAGGTGTAGGATCCACCTGTCTAAAAAGGACAAGGGAATCTTTGGCAGCAGGTTGACCAGTTTGGTGAGATGGGCTTTAATCTAAAGGTCTTGGGAGGTGGGATGCAAAGTAGTACTGTAGTACAAGCCCTTGCTTCCTCCTGGGGAATAGGTCATACAAACCAGGGCAGCTACAAATGTTCCTTGACTGCCTCTCAAGATGAGGATCTTAGGGCTAAACATATCAAGGATGTTTATGGTGAATCCTCTTGTGTACCTTCTAGAGAGCCTGGCTGCAGTGTTACCTCTCTGAAGTACCTGTATACAAATGCACACAGCATGGGCAATAAACAAGAACTAGAAATCTATGGTTGGAAGTCCAGGATCTCCTTGCAGTTACTGAGACATTGTTGGATAGCTCACATGACTGAAATGTTGTCATAGATAGGAAAGACAGGTGAAGTGGTAGATTTGCTTTTTGGTCAGACAGGTGAAGTGGTAGATTTGCTTTTTGAGTGAGGGCAACTAGAACACATTGAGCTCTACCCAGGGACAAATGGATGATCTGAGAGTTTGTGGTAAGACTTAAGGGGCAGGCTATTGTGGGAATTTGCTGTAGATAGGCCACCTGATCAGGAAGAGGAAGTTGATGGGCTTACTATGAGCAGCTGGAAACAGTGGTCACAGGCCCTGTTTCTCCTGGGGAACTTCAATCACCCTAATATTTTCTGCAGGGACAATATGGCTTGGAACACACAGTCCAGGAGGTTACTGCAGGTCATTGAAGTGACTTTTTGGTGCAAATGATGGAGGAGCCAAAGAGGAGAGGTGTGTTGCTGGACCTTGTACTAACAAATCAGAAGGAATTGGTTGACAATGTGAAGATTAGCCTTATCTGTAAGTGTCCTTGAGATGATGGAATTCAGGATCCCGCATGGAGGAAGCAAAGGGACTAGGACCCTCCAGAGAGGCCTAGTTTGGCCTCTTCAAAGACCTGCTTAGAGGAGTCTCGTGGGATAGAGCTCTAGGAGAGAAGGGGAGGAGCTGATAAGTGATATACATCACTTCCTCCAGGTTCAAGACCAGTGTATCCTCTTGATCAAACAATCAGTCAAAGGTGGCAGGATGCCTGCATGGATCAGGAAGCTTCTAATAAATTGCAAATGCAAGGAATAAATTTATGGGATGTGCAAAAGGGACCATGTGGGTGGACTATAGGAACATTGTCAGAGTATGCAAGGATGTAAAGAAGAAGGCCATGACCCATCTGGAGTTGGCCTTGGCAGAGGGATTGGTCTCTTCCAACCCTAACAATTCTGTCATCCTGTGAAAACATCCCATAAACCACATTCACCTGGAAACTGACATTTTCACAGTATAAACATGATCTTAAAGATAATTTCCACTCTAAACAATAATTTTGTGAATGTAACTGGGAAAGACAGGAACTTGAACACACATGATTGCTCCAAAACACTTGGATAAAATATTCAAGTAATTTGTAATTGGAGAATATTTCTCAGAGTTTGTGTAGGCATCTGTGGCTTACAAGAACAGTACTATTTTAGAACATTTAAAAACAAGTTCTGCAGGTTTGGAGGCATCCCCTGTCAGCATTATTCATGGCACTCCCAGTACCTGGCAGCAAATCAAAATGCTATGAAGTTCTATTTTTCTTCCAAGACAGAAACATGGCAGATTGCAACCAGCATGTCAGCAACTTACTGAGTTACTGTTACTACCATTTTGTAATTTACAGCCTACTTTTTGTTTAGATAGAGACCGCCAGCTGCAAAGTAGTGACTGAGGTTTTTGGCTTGACAAGAGAAAATACTTTCTTCAGAATTAAACTGGAGGTGCACAAAGAATTGGGAGGGAAACAGGTGAGAAAACTGACCCAACTGGCACAAAGGATATTCCAGACCATATGACTTCATGTTCAGTATATGAAGCTGGTGGAAGAAGAAGAAAGTGGAGGACATTCAGAGTTATGGTGTTTGTCTTCCAAAGTCACTTTTAGGCATGTTGGAGTACTGCTTTCCTGGACATGGAGAACATGAGCCAGTCCTTGGGAGGTGGTGAATGGATTCCTTGTTTTGCTTTGCCTGTGCATTGCTATTGCTTTACCTGTTAAAATGCAGAATTAACATTGTTGCAGGACTTCTAGTATGACCTCTTATTGGCATGGTCTTCTGTGAGCCTTTTTGGACTTGGCATGTAGTCAGTTTTCCATGAAGAAAACCTGAGTAATCGGAATTACAGGATATATTAAGTCCTATGAGTATATGTTTTGACACTGTTTCTTAAATTGGGAATATACTTAAGCTTTAAATAATATTGGATCACTCTAGTTGTCTTGCCTAATAGCTCAAGGTCTAGCCTTTGCTGGAGCATCTCAGATCAGGATGTTCACTCTGAAGTTGGTCCTGAGATGAGTGGAGGAAGTATAGTGTGGATACAGTGATGGGTAAAGCAAAGCAGCAATTGTGAAATCTGGTGATCTTTCCTCATGATTTTTCGTAGGGACTTTAAATTACTTCATTAAATGCAGTATGGGTAGAAAGAGAATTGTAGTAATGATTTAATAGTTGCCTCATGAGAAGATTTTCTCCTGTTAACAAGTTTGCAGAGTATTCTCAGCATTGGATGTATATGAGTTAGTATTTGCTATCCAGTATGAGAAACCAAATATATTTTTTCCTCAGGGATTTTAATTATCACATCTTATATAGGTATACAGGAAAATTATGGAAAAAAAAATGGAATTTATGGAAAACCATTGCAAAAAGAGATGTTTTCATTTGTTTGTTTCCTGGATCATCTGTAATGTAGGCTTGATTATTTACTACCCTGTATACTTCTCTGAAATAATGGACTGATTTAAAAACAAATTCTGTTTAAGTTGTCTTTTTTCCTGTATTTGAAATGACTTGCAGACTTTTATACAGAAAAAAAAACAACTTAAAGCTATTATTAAAATAAGTACCATTCCCTTATAATTTCTTTCTTCTTTTTATCTGCTGGTTGGATTCAAGAATAACCTTCATAATAATGAATTTTTTTCACTTTCATTCAGTAAGCTTCCCTAAAAAACTCAAGAAAGTGTTTCTGTCAATAGGGGCAATGCAGGAGAAGAACATGAAAGAATGAAGCAGTTGCAGAAAAATGTTTGCTGTTACTCATCTTCAATCTTAGTTGCAGCTAGAAACTTGGCTAGAAGACATTTGCTTAAGAGCTGAGATAATTAATGATGTTCTGCACAGGGAAGATGAGAATCCAGAAGGTAATTGAGGCTTAGGAGGTGATATTATAGAGCTGAGAGTTTACAGATGTGAATGATTTAACATGAGCGACTACCGAGATACTACTGAATTAATGCTGACAGGGAAGAAAGCAAAGCACAGAAATACAGTCTTCCCATTGTTCTATAATTTGGTGATTCAAATGGAACACATTGGAGTGTATCTTTGTGATGATTCTTCTTCTGTTATGCAAGATATAATGGAAAAAATTAACCAATCTAGTGCAATGAGAGTGTTGTTGATTTGTTGGGTACCAATATCAGTAACTGTTTGGTACTATTCAATGAGTATAAGGTCAGGTAAGTATATGCATATGTATATTTGTGCTGAAAAATTTCTATGCATAATTTACTTCAGTTGAAAAATTTCTATGCAATTTACTTCAGTTTTTCTCAGATTTTTAAGAGTACTGTAAAAAATTTTTGGTGTACAGGTTTGTGGTTTTATTTACATGTTCTTGATCTAGTAAAGTATCTCCAAAATCTAGATGTGAGCTTAGATACTTTTGACATTAAACTTTTTCATTCTTAACTTTAACTGCACATGAAGAAAATATCCCTGAAGAGCAACTTAAAAAGTTTAACAGCCATTCTGCACACTTGGTTTTTATCATTGTATTCAAGTATTGTTTGACTGACAAAAAATGCTGATGATTTAAGTAACATGGCAATAGCATTTCAGTGATTCACTTTGCTTTTTACAGGTACAATTTTAATTTAGGCATAAGGTTTTTGAGGCCCATTAGAAGGCAGTCTTCCTCTGATGGATCTTATTTCTTTTTTTTTTCATTTCAGATAATTGTTTTCGGAAAATTTATTCTCTGTTTCCTAATACATAGGGAAAGAAAGATTAGACTTTTAAAGGAGGGAATAGAAATAATCATTAAGAATGTGAAAGGAAAAAATGCTTACAACATTTTCCAAACTCTGTAACACATTTTATCATTTGTATGAAAAGTGTCAAAGAAGTTTAGATAGTTGTAATATATGAGATATTTTTTTGCCAGACATCTGAGATTCTTTTTGGATAGTACTCTAAAATATAAGTGATAGCTTTGGTAATGACTTTTGTTTCCTAAGAGGAGGTCACTGCGGTCTAGTAAATTAAGATTTCACTAATGCATAATAGCAGTGAGGGATGTTCACATCTAATTGCTGAGATGACTGCTGTTTCTTAGCGCTCTGCAGAAGGAAATCCTCATGGAGTATGTCTAGGTTATGGTCTATCATTTCATACAAGATTTCATCAAGTAGACTCTGTTTCTCCACATGTATACTGAGGCATCTGGTTATGTAACTTTCTGCAGAGCTGGGCATTTGTTTAAAGGAGATGCGAAATATCTCCAGTGGACTAAAATTCCCCATAACCTCAATATTCTAGGAAGCAGTTGATGTTTATTCATACGTAGCTGCTTTCATCCATAGAAAATAAAATCGTGGAGTAATTCAATCTGCTTTATTTGTCTGCTGTGTGTACTTTCCATCTGTAAATGTTAAGCTTCTGTTACTGTGAATCTAATGGACAGAGGTTGTCCAAATTGTCTTTTTTCCTTAAAAATTTTGGAATTTTTTTAAAATCCAAATGAAATCACTACATAGGGAATATTGTGACACATATGAATATCAAGGTCCAAAGCTAGCATGGTTTAGAGTGTACATAATAATAGGAAGTAGGAAAAATAGATCAGCTTTTCTGGAAATGCCTTACACTGCTAACTATGTGAGTGCATGTAAGTGTGCATTTGTTTGAAATGAGGAATCTTAACAAAGTATTACTGTTAAAACTGACGTGCCAAAATAGTAGTTGTGGAAGTAATCCTTACAAAGAATTACTCTGCTTTAGTTTTTCCCTGCATGATACTATTTCATTATTCATATTTGAAGATGAAGTCAAAATTCAATCCTTGGCTGATAGATCTCATGGACTCCAGCCTACTTTTTTTAACTGATCTTCATGTTGTGACCTACAAGATCAAACTAAAATGTTTCCCTTTAACAGTTCCTATTGATCATTAATTGTATTCCAGATGAAATAATAGAAAACAAAGCAGTTTATTGAGTATCAATAGGGAAACCAATGGGTGTCTTGCCTGTTAGTATTGCACTAACAGGCACTATAGACTCCTGTTTCTTGTAGAAGACTCCTGTGAATTTTCTGGATTTTGGCAGTGCCTTTCTTGCCATTCCTCTCCTGTACTTTAAGTAGCCTTAATATAGACATTTCAGATGGGTTCTGTGAGGCTTGTTCAACTTTGAGAACTATTTTGGTCAGGACATGATGCAAGCCTATTGGTTGATTGTCACTGGAAATAGAGGCATCTCTGTACTTCTGAAGCATATTATATATATAATCTGTCACAGTATATAAAAGTCTTACCACTTTAATGAAAAGTACAGAAGGTGATGAACAAATTCTTGCAATATGTATTAAAATTTTTAATGAATAGTGCAAAATTTTGGTTTGCTACTATGGAAACCACTAATTTCTGGATGTCCAAAGAATGTTCACAGTAAAAAAACAAACAAACAAAAAAAAAAAAAACAAACCAAACCCAAAAACTAGTACAAACTTTCATAACCATTCTACATTTATACCACAATTTTGGAAGTTCTGTCAAGTGTGCAAAGGCATTTTGCTAATACAAAAAAACCACAGGAACTTTTTTGCCAAGCTGAGTGACAATGGATGCTATGAATTACCTTTTTTTTCTTTTTAAGCTCAGTTTTATGCTATAAAATGTAAGCCTTGTGAGTTACAGCCTGAAAGGCAACAATTAGTGAAAGGATGTTGAAAGCATAACAGAAGCAAACGTAGACCAAATGCCAAACAATCCATTTTAGCTTAATGAAAGGCTGGAATGAGTCATTAAGGTTGCTTATTGTTGTTGTCATCTGTCCATCAAAACATTTTCTTCTTTTTCCTTCCATCACCACAACTTTGGAATAAAGTTTTCCCATCAGTTTTCCCATCAGAAAATACCAAAACTCAGTTTTCCCTTAAGAAAATACCAATGTTATCAGGAATATAGACAAAATATCTCCTCCTTGACTTTTCTTTTTTAGTCTCACTAATGCCTGTATCAAGATGTCTAGGATTGTGTATTCCTTGTGTATTCTAGATTGTGTATTCTCTGACAATAGAGAACTGTTGCCTCTGTTTTACAAGGTGCTGCTTATGTTGACTGCAAGGTGCATATATTGGTTTTGACTGCCAGGACTATTAGTGTGTGCTTTTCCTTGCGTATTTCAACAGCTATTGGTCATACTAAGGTGATTTTTGGACAGTATAAGCTTTAGGTAAAATAAGAATTTAAGTTTCACTTGAACTTACCTCATGTTTTTTTCTTCAGATGCTGGGAATAACTCTTCAAAGACGTTACTTTTTGAATGATTAGAAAGAGAAAAGGGAAGATAATTTTAATTTTTAAGTAATAGAAAAATTCTAGGAAATCAAATGCGCCTCTTTTATATCTTTAGGAATAGAGATATGAATTTGGTCAAATTAACATTAGTGGAATATTAGTAACTAACTTGTTACTCTGAGTTAGTATAGCTTATAGAAAATATTGGTAGTTCCCATATATGTTTAGTATGAGACTTATTTACCCAAAAAATCAAATAGAATCATAACTTAATAAAACACATTCTAATTTTTTTAAATTCTTTTTTTACAATAAAATATGTACACAGCATGCATTAGTGAATTTGGCCAAAGAAGTCACAATTCTTTAAAGTGTTTCTGGCACCTGATGGTTTCTAGTTCTGTATTCTTTGAAGAAAACACCCTGCTATTTTCTCGCATTTCTTAGCAGTGTCAGTTTCCACGTGAGGACAAGTGATTTCTGTGAGAAAGCCAAATGCAATTTGGACATAACTGATTCAGTCACGTTCTTGAATTCACATTCTTGGTCTTGCTGCGTGAGGGTCCTATGAAGGTCTATTGCATGAAGACAGGCATGGTTAGGTACTGAAAAATACTGTAAGAGAGCTTTTGGAAAGGGCATGAAGTGATAGAACAAGGGATTTAGAGTAACAGGGTACATTTATACTAGATACTAGGAACAAATTCTTGACTGTGAAGGTGGTAAAGCACTGGAACAGACTGCCCAGAGAAGTTTTGGTTGCTCCATCCCTCTGAGTCAACTGGGTCTAGTGAGAGTGTCTCTGCCTTTATATGTAAAAGAACTATATCTATCTGTCTGTCTACCTGTCTGTCTATATCTTTCCTATAATATCAGTCACCCTCTTAACTTCTTGTGCCATTTTAAATCAAATCAATCTCATTTTGTATAGATCAGGCTTAAGGTTGAGGGGAAAAATTGTGCAAGCGAGAAAGCATGATACTGTTACTCACTGACGGAGTGGCATGCCTTTCAGAAGGTGGTCCTGACTACTAATCTCCTCTCCCAGAACAGAAATTTAAAGTAAGCTGGAAGAGACAGCGAAAAACAGAGAGAGGGTGCCAGGCCATGGGCAACTGCTTTCCTTCCCCCACACAGCTTCTGCAAAAGGAGTTTGTACTGGTGGTCCTCTTGACTGGTCCTTGGGGCAGGAGCTCTAGGGTAGAGCTCTGGAACTGAAGTCCCTTGTACAGACCCTGTGGATGAGCCAAAGTGTCTCTCTTTGTGGGTGATGGTGTTATGAAAGACAGTTCCCATGACCTCAGCCACATTCTGAACTTTTCAAATGATTCTGTGAAAGCCAAAGGCTCAGTGAGTTCTGACACTGTCAGGTGTGTTGGGTAGGAGCGCAGCTATGTTTGGGGTGCAGAAGCAGGACGTAGTCTTCAGGGCAAGTGAGAAGGTCTGTGCTTTTATCTTTACTTTCAAAGAACAGCAGTAGCAGGAACTGAGAGCAGGTACCCTCCAGGGTAGATGGCAGATCTGGAGGATTTGGAGGGCCCCTCATGAGCCTGCAATGCACTTTAGTGTGCAAGGTCAAAATTCAGCCTTTGTCCCAAAGGAAATTCCTATGTGTACGTAACCTAAGAACTTATTTTGTCTAGTAATTACTGCTAATTGTAGCAAAAATTCTGCTGTGTTTCATCTGTTTCTTAAGCAAAATCTTCTATATGCAAGTGCAAATTTAAGCTTGCAGTGTGACCACGAAACAAACTACCTGTGCTGACCCTTTGATATATTCTTTTTTGCTGAATTAGTTGACTAATTAGAGCATGAAGAACCATGAAGGCTGGGGAGGAAAGATTTTTCTAAATAAAACCTATGATCTCATCAAGAGAAATGCAAATACATGCAGTTACATGTTTAAAAGATTTTTCAAAAATTACTAGTGCAATAAACTTTGGACCCATTTAAGCAAAAAGATGTCTTCTTCCTGAAACTTAACTGTTTGTACAACTTCCTCATTTAGTTATGCCTTCATACCTAAATGAGGAAGTTAAAATGTGCTCCTAAAATGCAGCATGTTAAAATGACCCTTTTCCAAGGTCACTAGAGGAGATGAAGAGCACTTACAATCCCTCTCTCTTCCTGGAAGGTCTGTGGTATTCCAGTGAATGAAAGCATGCTGTACTTGGCAATTACTTTGCTTTGAAAAACACTGAAGCAACTACTTGATATAGCTGATAATTTGTTGTCTCCAACAGTCTACCTTCAATATTTGTTTTTATAAAGATGTACTAAATCAATACAGATTTGTGAAGAAGCCTGTGGAAAGCTTCTTCATAAATGTATATTAACATAAATAGAAAAAGGAGCTCCTCTTCAAATTTCCAGACTGGGAAATGGCTGTTGTAGCAAATCAAAGCTTTGCTTAGTCTGTTCAATTATTGAAACCTCTTGGGTCCAGTCTTTCTCCAGGGCTCAGACTATTTTTAAGAAATCATTATGGAAATTAATACCTCCCCCTAGAACACCCCCTCCACTAAAATAACCCCAAGAAAAAAACCCTCCAAACAACAAACACATGAAACTCTGTACACCCAAAAAACCCACAAACAAACAAAATAAACTGCAACAGACAATCACAGAGAAATTGTTTGAAAATAAATAGTATGAAAGCTACTAAAATGAGAAAATATCCATTTCCTTCTTCAGGAATAAGACTTAGTATAGGAAATAGATTTAAATGGTGTATTAGTTTTATGTTTTTGCATATACATTGTTCTATTGTCCCTAAAACTTGAAATGCGATAGATGAAAGATTAACAATTCTTATTCTGGAGCTTTTAAAAACAATTAAAATTATTTTAAAAACAATTAAGCAACACACATAGATTTCAAAAGTCACTGTAGCACTTAAAGACTCCTGAGAATGTTTACAGCAAATTCTAGAAGTACCTGCCTGATACCATAAGAGACAATCCTGTGTGATGCATTTTGGCACTCTGTATAACACAAGTGACAGTAGCAAGACAATTACTAGTATTAATCTATTTGTTAATATTAGCATCTTGTTGTTAATACCTTCCTCAGGAGAAACTTAACATCCGTGCACCTCTGCAGGCAGAAGAGCTGAATGTCAGACAGGTGTCCTTAGAATTTACAAACTCACACTCTGTCTAAAGCACAGTGTCTGGGCACCTCTTGTACTTCCTTCGAAAGAGACAAATCACCACATCCAAAGGAAGAAACTCATCTGTCTCCTTCCTTACCTCTGCATAGTACTGTGCTATCTATAATGGCCTACTGTGGTCAAAATTGCACTCAAAAGTACACGGAATGTTGCACTTTAATACAAAGATTAAGATCTGGTATCAGATTGATTTAGAGGAATTATCGTCATGAATTTTGTATTACTTCTAACAATTTTTTTGTCCCTTTTTGTTTAGTGGCTGTGTCCCTGCTTTTATCCTCTTTATTGTGGTTATTATGAAAGGTGAGTCATGAAGGTTAACTGAAATGTTTTCATGGTGGTCATATCTTTAGTGTATTAAAAAGACAGCTTTAGAAGAAGGGTCAAAGTATAACCCTCTTTATAAAGTCCAGGTGCAAAGGTTCCCCTTCGGTGAATGAGATACTTCTGCTGTCTGAGATGTTTGTTAGAACACCTGTGTTTCCAGAAATGGTTCGAGTTTATAAAGAGTGTCTTGTGGTGAATATGATGTAATCTACAAGATGGTGTACACAATTCTATAAACCTACTCAAACTCCTCTACTTTTTGTTGCTTTAGTATTAATTCCGGTTGTTTTAGTTTAGTACAGACTTCTCGTTTTTCAGTATGGCATTTTTTTGTAGAAGTGTCACCTGTTTTGCCCCTTTCTGGTCCTCCTTCTGTTGCCATTTGATTCAGTAAACTGTATTATAGTTAGTATTAGTTGACATTAGTAGTAGTCATGCTAAGGCTTGGTAGGCCGCATGTAACCTGCAAATGAACTGTTATAGCAAATTTTGTAATGTACGCAGTGTAACTAAGAGATAATCACTTATCTAAGGAATGTACCTTTTGGCAGAAGCTTAAATGTCAAAGAGATTATTGTACCAAGCAGTGATAATGAAGTAAGAATTTAATATGATGAAGAAATCATGTAAAGAAACATATAAAAACCCTGTGATTTTTCCACAAGATGGGGCTCTGTCTTTGGACGCTAGTCCACAGGCTCCCCGGCCCTCAATAAAGCACCACATAAACGACTTCGGTTGTTTGTGTTTTCTTCGGATCGGGCAACACTTCCACTCTTAATTTACGATTCTGTTATAGACAAGTATTTGTAATAACACTTTTAATTGGCATATGAAATGTACCCTCAGCCATAATATTTGATAATAGTATTTTTAAATAGTGGAAAAGTGACCTGCACAAACACAGAAACTGCACGTTGTACCTGTGAAGGTAGTACACTATACATTTTTGGTGGTTAAAATAAGAGGTGTGGACTGAAGTCTCAGTTCTCAGGAGTCTGCTTATACCAAATTCACGTCTTCAGTAAGTACATTGCAACAGCACTGCAGATGTAAACCAAGATAGTTCTGTTCTTCAGAGAGCTTTTTGTTAAAGTCCACTTGCAGTTAGTAAGATGACAGCCATTAAGGAAACTTTCCACTCTGACCATTCACAAGACTCTGGCAGTCACACTCCCGGTGCTGGAGATTTCAGCTGCTGGGACCGAGGCCGCTTTCACAGCCGGCTGCTCCAGTGAGCCGATTGGAGCCCTGCTTGGCTCCCCCCATACACTCCACTCACATGCAGCCACACCAGGTTTCCCATAGGAAATGTCCATATCTCTAGTTCTATAAAGCCATTTATTTACAGTAACACAGAATTGACTCGAGCTGTCACCTCTTGGAGGAGTGTGAACAAAAGAATCTCTGGGCTTTTACACACTCACAGTCCAATGCCTGTGAGTTTTAGACGGCTCCTGCTGTGTCTCTGCGTCTGTTCACCTGGCCACCAGTGTTTGGGTCCTTTGTTACGGCACTTCATGGCTTCTTTACTCTCTGGACTCCCATCCAGAACTCAACATGCATCTCATTTTGTAGCTTGAAATTGCAGCTTGCAAAAAGCTACAGTTTCAAGAGCTACACCGCAGGTATTCCTTAACAGTATCTCCCATAGGATCCGAATATGTAACTGTGGGTGGATAGTTTCTCAGTTACATAACTTATTTCAAAATTCTTAATTGTTTTTCAGATCAGGTAAAATATAAGACCTTGTACAATATTCTCATCTGTGATATCTTTAATGGATCATTAGTTAACAAAGACTTTGACTATCTGAAATAAGAAATCATCAGAAGTGCAAGTGTGTATGTATGTTTTACACTGGTTTGCATCCTCTTGATTTTCTGCACCAACTTGAACCCCATATTCATGCATCAGATACTGGAGTTGCAGTAGGGTTACAAATGATTTATTGATGTATTTCAAAATTGTGGGCTTTAAAATGGAGAATCCATGATGTTCAAGATTGTGTTTATAGAACTAGAATTTCTAGTAAGATAATTTCTCATTTGGGAGAATATAATAAAATCAATAAATTCTATATAGTGCTTGAATTAGAGTTTATTCTTTATTCTTTACCAGGGGTACCATTTCCATAAACATTTCAACAGCTCTTTATTGTGTTATCTCCAGGTATTTTACTCAGCTGAACTAAGAGATATACGTTATAGGTGACAGGAACAGAGACAGATTTCAAATAAAATATGTGCTTCTTATTGTGGAAAGAGTAAGTACTTAATCTGAGTTTGTGTTGTTGCATGTTAGCTGTGGTTTCCACTTGTGTTACTAAAGGGCAGACTGACTTTTTCAAGTCTTCAGGGCAAAATCCTGTAACTTGTGCTGCCAGAGGAAAACCTATGGGTCTGACTGTCAAATGCACCTGCAAAAAGTTAGCTCTTCAATTACAGGAAGAAAGCTGTAATTTCCATACAGTAGCTGAAGTAAATCTAAAAAGCTGTGGTAGCATGTCTGTCATGCTGCTTTCAAAATGGACTTCTTCGGCCAAGAATTTTTATGACATGAGAGATATTAGAGTAGGGAGAAGAAAGAGATCTGCCCAAAGGAAATTGAAAGAAGAATAGTAAGTAAATGTAATCTTAAAAAGATAATAAATAAGTAGCACTCCATTAACTTTTATCACTGCCCTGTTTAGATGGAATTTTAAATGTATCAGAATGCATTTTGTATTTGCATAATTCACCCGTGCTTTAAAGGAACAGGTGCTCTTTTTAGAGTGCATTTGCTTGCAATGTGAATTTTGGTGTAGGATACATATTTCTGAGTTTGAGCAGAAATTAATTTCATTTTCAGGAGGAATGTGCCATTGTGTTACCCCCTTGTCTCTTTTGTAAACTGCCTACACATTAGTGTTATGTGAAGCTGCAAAAAGAGTATGTCTGGTGGAGATGACAGGAACTACATTTCCGTCAATGAAAGCAGAAATTTGCTGTGGAGGCAGATTTTTCTATAGGTTCTATTTATTACTCCTTTTCTGCAAGCAGTGGAGGCATACAATTGCTGTTAGCTTCATTTTCTCATAGTGTGGCAAATGCCAGATGTGATTCCAGGATGACTCTTCCAGAGTTTAATACATCTATACTGATCAAAGGAAAAAATGTGTAGAATTAAAAATAGGACAGGGTGATTTCAGTTTATTAGGTTTTAAAATTGTTCCACCAGTATTGAATTGCCGTAAGTGCTATCTTTTGCTAAATTAAAAACCAAACAAAAAAATTACATGTAAATTTATGTTTCAAGTTGACAAAACTTACTAATTTATGAAATACTACATACCAGTTTTCCTCAAAAGTTTAAAGCACTGTGTCTTAAAACTAATAGTGGAGTCTTAAATACAATATGGTAAACCAAATAGCAAACAGGCCAGTATCAAAACCAGTCACCTTTATTGAACAACCAACATCAGTTTTTGCATTAAAACTGTTTATTATGAGAATGAAGTATGCTGTCACTAGGTAAGAACCAGAGACATTCATCAAGGTGAAGGGAAATTTGCTTTCGAAAGTTAACTCACCTCAATTATTCACAAGATACGTCATAGTTTTGGTGCCATTATTTCTAGTTAACTGTGGTCACTAATGGTTTTTCTTGCCAATCTGTCCCTTGGCATTGAAATGAAGGAGAGGAAGGAGGTCTGGTGGTATTTTCTACCTGTGGCTGTGCAGCCTGAAAAAATTGCTCTGCTACATACAGAACAGCCCTGGTGCTGCTAAATTTGCCTGTGATGAGAAGAAGAGTTCACCAGCAGTGACAGTCTCTGCATTCTGTGAAATTTAAAAAAAAAAAAAAAAAAAAAAATCTATCCCATTAAACAGACTTCTTGAGTTGAAAGAAATACAGTACATATATTTTTAATGTAGTATGCTTGTATCTTCCTAATCAAACATTACAGTGTTAAAATTGCTTTCTTTTCATCAACTAGAAATTATTTTCCCCTTACCATACCAATGCTAACAAGAAAGTAGCATTACAAAACTCTTGTAGGTGTTGTTTTAGATTTGAATGATGCTGCAAACTATAGGAAACTGGATGTGTTTCATGAGGATATCATGAGGATATATTCTGAAGAAAATAGGAACACTGGTGTGTAAGTGGAACAACTGAAATAAATTGTTCCAATCTGTCAGGTGAATATATAACACTTTACTCAAATGAATAGGTTGAGGTATATTTAACCACAGTTTGTTATTTCTTGGTATAAGTAATGAACTGTTTCAGATTGAGTGAAATGTGCGCATGCATTCCACAGAAAGTGTTTTTATTTTGTGAACTTCTGCAGAAAATGCACATTTGAAGCACACTTTCTCAGTGTCACACATTCATTATGTGCTGTTTAATTTTTCATAGGGAAATGCTATGTGACATGGTTTACCTTCCAAATAACGGATCCCTTATCCATAGTAGGAGGGTTTCAAAATAACCAAATTCCAAAACTTTTTTTAATGTAACAATACATCATCATTCATCTTTAGAAACTAAGGAGACAAGCACATAATGAAAATTAAAGAAAAGGAAACCAGTAGACTCACTGTTGTGAGTAGTGTCAACATTGTGTGTATGCTATAGTGTGGAGTTCTTGGTATAATACATCTTTATCCAAGCATCCATCAGAGTACTCTAGATGGTGGTTTTCAGTCCATACTCATTTTCTTTGTTCCTTTACTAGCATGGAAGAGAAGTAATGAGTGGCTTTGGGACAAGTTCTCAGCATGAGGGCCCAGGAGAGTGATGGCTGGAACCGACTGGATGATGGAGAGTTAAGGCGGCATCAGTCAAAAGGGAAATGTGTTTGTTCTCCAAACAAGCACCTTTGCTTTTACTCTATGGAAGATACGTGAGGGTCTTTGGAAATACCTTCAAATGAGAATGGCAATGTATGTGATACTTAAAAATGAGTTAATTGTTTTCCAGAGCTGCAGTCAGGGAGATAGAAAATGTTACTATTCCTTTTGTGGACCTTCTCACAACAATAATTTGAGTGCTCTTTCATCTGCAAAGTAATGGAGAATTACCCCTCTGCTTCCAGTGGTCAAAAATGGGGCATAGAGGGATTAAATGAGGTGGGTGTCTGGTATCTGTTATGTGAAGCCACAAAAGCTATGCAGATCCTTTCAAAACTATTGTTTCTTCCTGAGGAGAGTGTTTCTGATATATATTCTTTTTTCTTCAGGAGTGATTAAAAAAAAAATACTATTAACTTTTTTTAGCTTTGAAGTTAATGCCTGAAGGATATTTAACTCCACCATTTTAAAATTATAAACACAGATAAAATTACAAAGAAGTTGTAAGACTGACCAAGACTAGCATGCAGGTTTACTGCTATGTGCTATGAGATAATTGGTTCTATCAAATGTTTCTTGTTGTCAGAAAGATGCTATTGAGGGAAGACTTGGTGTTTCATTGCAGTCATTAGTGATGCTTATTAAATCAGTTACTTAAATGTTTAAAATATGAACTACTGAAAAAAGTGGCTTGCTCATTTGGCTCTAGTCTGTTGTGTTTTCTGAATCCAAAAAGCCGAAATGACTGCAACATGTAAAAGATACATAGAGATTTTTAAGGAAAGACATTTCACGTTCCATATTCAAGTTTCAAGCTAAATTGAAGCAAGATTTATGTTACTTTCATTCTGAGTAGCTGCAGTTTGCAGCAGTAGTCAAATTATATTTGTGCAGGGCTGTTGCTGCCAGCTGGAGGTGAGCAGTATTGCTGAGCAGTTGCCAGCTCAGAAAGCTAACTCAGATTTGCAGATATCTTTGTGAGACACAAAGCACTAGGGAAGTTCATCTTAGAAGCGTTTTAGTGTTGTTTTACTGGTAGTGATATTATTGCTGCATTTACTTTAAATTGAATTCAAAGCAATTCAAATGCCATGTTCTGATATACTTCCTGAAATGTAAAATACAACTTTGTCATATAATTTAAATAAAAAACTAATTCTGGATAACTCAGATTATGTAACATGTGTTTATATGTATTTATATAAATAATTAGGATTAATAATCTGGAAAAATAAAGTAGGAATATTTTAGTTTCTGTTGTGAAAACGTGTGATTTAAGTTTAAATGCAATGATTAGAGTTTTTTTTTTCAAGTGAATGATTTATATGGCATTTATGCTGACTTAGGGTGTTTATCTCATGTTGAAATGGAGATGGCTAATTGTTCATTCTTGACTTGAATGCAACATCTCTCTCTGGTTCCTAATTGATTTATCTTTTGTCTGCCATGTTTGACATCACTTGCTGTGTAATTCTGCTCTCTTCAGGCAAGTGAGAGAATTTTTTTGTGTGATAGTGCAAGGTTTTCTTGAGGTGACAGAAATGCTAGCTGCCAGAAATTAGAATAGGGCTGCATCTGTCTGAGACTTAGTCTTTAGGAAAAACAGGAAAAAGGAAATGCAGATATGATTTTAATGCTAACAATTCAATAATTTTAGGAATTTAGGGTCTCATTTTGGCGGGGAAAAAAGTACATAATTTTTGTAT
Organism: Cettia cetti; assembly: GCA_013401135.1. Lineage (NCBI taxonomy): Eukaryota > Metazoa > Chordata > Aves > Passeriformes > Sylviidae > Cettia > Cettia cetti. The sequence continues at coordinate 73,739 of VZUI01042717.1, forward strand.
TTTCAGTGTTATTTTCATCCCCTTAGAGACTGCTTCTATTTTCCCTTTTACGTTGTGCATGCATCACATGTTTGTGAGTGCAAGTGTATGTGTGCTTGCAAAAATGAACTCTGACAAACCATGTAAGTTCCAGTAATCTTCTTGAAACCAAAATTGCACAGAACTGCTCAGTCTTTTTCCTTGTCTTGGAAACAGAATAATTCTGCTATATTTCTTCTGAAAGTCAAATCTAATTTGTTTCATGATGACTTAAATTTATTATGCTTTTTTCAATTTTGAAAAAGATCATATTTGGGATTTTTGAGAGTGCAGGTAACTTGCTTTCTACAAGTCTGTGTAGAAAGCAGCTTCATGTTTGTTGAGTCATACACAATATGGCTTGATGTGCCCTTGTAAGTAATGGGTTTCTTCACAGAGAAGGACTGAAATGTGCAGGGAATGGTTACAACTCTTATGAGCGCTGCAGCATAAATGCAAAACATATATATAAGCTTATTTTGAAAAATTCAGGGTTTATGTGTATCTTGGTATCTTGGACATCCTCTTCTCTTAAGGGGTTGAGAGGATGGTAGTTCTGAATGCCAGCTGCAGCACTGCCATATCAGGGCAACCAGAAGTGGAAGGCAAAAAAATGCATTGAGGAAAGGTAGCTAAGGTCTGTGTATACTTTATTTACTATGACGTTTCAAAGCAGTAGAAAATCACAGGATGGATGAGGTTTGCAGGGACTTCTGGAGACAAAACAATCAAACCTCTTGCTCTGAGCAAGATTGCTTGGGACAAAGTCAGAGCAGGTTTCAGGTGTCTTCAAGGACACTCCCTGGGCCACGGCAAAGTGGTTCATTCCTGGTACCAAAATTGGTCAGATAGAAACACAGCTTTTTCTAACACAGTTTTGAATATTAGAAATCAGGCATTCATCCTCTTAGTGACCAGCAGCTTGTTGGTCACTTAGAAGATCCTTCCTGTAATCAAGAGCCCCAAACATCAGGTAAATAGAGCTTTTATCATGTACATTGATTACGTATTCATCAGCTATCCCTGGTTACTTTATCCTTTATTACTTTATTTTACATATCGCAACCGTTGTCAAATGTTAACTGTTATGTGGTCCTTCTCAGGTGTTCTTTGGTGGTCTTCAATGTCCAGTGTCCTTTTTAGGTGGCTTTACCTCAACCCCAGCTTTTGAGTTAGCCAAACGTTGTTGTTTTGTATAACTTCTGCTCTGTCAGCCTTGCAGAGCTGAGGTGGCATCCTGCTTGCATTTTGTAGAACTCCTGTTGGCCTAAGTTACATCCTCTATCTATTTCTCCAAGGCTGTGCTTTCTGTCTAACTGTCCTTATGAGACTAAATTGCTGTTCTACTCTACTGTTCCTACCAAGCCTCCCCTTTTCTTCAGAGTAAATTCCATAAGAGAACGAGTCTATTGATATCTGTATTTCATTTTATAGTGTAAGACATTACAACAGCTGATTCATGATGCAAGGTAAAACACACAAAGCAATTATTATGGTGACAATTTCAGGCATGTTTTAACCAAGTCCAGCTGAGTAACCATGCAGTTACCAAGTTTGAGCCAGATTGCTTCAGATCCCCAGGAGGTGTCATCTTGAGCTGTGCATTGTCAAATTTGTGTTTGTTTCCAGATTTCCTGAACAATTGTAGACACTTTATCACTTTGATAAATGTATACAGAGCAACTGTTAATGACAGTGCATACTGCTCCTTGTGATATCAAGAGAAGTTCTAGTGCCATTTGTTTTTGTAAAGCGACTTGTGACAGGTTCTTACCTTCTTTCTGCAATGTAGTAATAACATCTATTGTGTGATTTTCTATATATATTTTGTGATAACATAGAAATCCACTATTGTCTTTTCTAATCGACTCACTCCTAGCCAGGATAAAAACCAGCACACAAAACTGTAGAATTTAGTTGATTGCAAAATTACAGCATTTAAAGGTTCATTTTGTACACTCCAAATAGGTCCTTATCCATTGTCCTGGGCACCTGGTCTTTATAAATTATTGTTATTTTAGGGATTAAGGCTTCGAAAGTACAAATGCCTTTCTAGCCTGGGGGCAACACTTGACAGGCTTTATTCCCACATATCCAATACCACCTTGTTCCATTTTGTACCAGCCAAGGATGATTTGCTTTGGTCAGTATTAAGTGTTTGAATGCATTGTGTGTGATTTCCAACAGAAATTCTGATTTCATCAGTACAATCTAATGTCCTGTTCCTTTGGGGGGGGGGGGGGGGGGGGGGGTGTGTATGTGTGTGTGTTACATCTTTGCACGTGTGTACAATCTTAAGAGATGTTGGTGGATACTTGCACACTGACTGGTTTGTCTACTTCTTGGTAAAAGTAAGTGTTCATCCAGTAACTAGTATTAATTTCCTCTGGAACCAGAATTGCCATAAATTGCCATAAATGGTTAATGGTTTCATCAAAAAAATTTTCACAACCCCATAGAAACAGGTTAAGGCAATGTGCTACTAAGGATGCAAAGAAGAGTAAAAGTAAGAAAATTACCTCTTTTGTTCCTTGAAAAACTTATCATCTGAATCCCTGTGCTGGCAATTCATTGTTTGTAGGTAATTCATTGTGTTTGTAAGAAACAACTGATAAATCCAGAAGACTTTGGCATGATTTCAGTTTAATGCTTTTCACAGAAGAAAACATTTAATTTTAAATTTGTAATAAGAGAGTTTAATTTGTGATAAAATAAGGGAGGATAATGACGTTGGAGAAGGGTGGAGAGGGCAATGGGCAGCAGAACTGGTAAGGAAGCTGCAGTTTCTTTCTTGAAGAATAGGTTTGTAATCTTAGTAGAGAAATTGAGAACTTGATTTTATTTTCTTTTTTGCTGTATTTTTGCTATCTTAGGCTTTGCAAGTGGTGCTGCAGAAGTAAAATTTCGTATTAGATTTAAATGAATAAATGTCAGCAAATTCTTTTGCTCCTAAATCAGAATGTGGAGGCAGATGGAAAGAGAAGCAACTTGATGGGAACACTTCTGTTTGGTGTTTTTTTGCTGCCAGACGTTCTTTGTATATCTTTCACTGCTGTGGAACCAGTGAGCATGCCAGTGTACATTTTGGCCAGCATTTTATGTGTAGCAGCAAAGGTTAATATGCTAGGGCTTGAAGATATGACTCTGAAACAACAAGAATAAACTGGATATTGAAATGCCTTTATTTTGTTTCTTCCTTCATGATTTGGCTTTAGTATTATTTTAAAATAAGAAAGGGTTGAGTAGGAAGAAAGAGATAAAATTTGTTTCCTATTGAAATGGTATAGCACTTGGTTTGTGTTCCGAGATATTTCTATCATGCGATCTTTTTTCTTGCAGAGGACCATAATCATCATAAAATATTAACAGGACTACTCTTAAAAGATTTAGCTCTTATCATGAGCATATGTAAATATAGTCTTCAGGGTGTGTAACAGATGAAGTTCTCATATGTACTGTGAATGTATAATTGATTTGATTTTTCTAGTCTTAAAATTAAATACGGTGTTCCAAGCATGTGCTGTAATTGGATTCTACTTACAGAGGGATGTGTTAAGAACTACTTTGCAAAAGCTTCTATATAATAAGAAATGTAATTACTTTGTCTTTTGGACAGAAATGTATTTATTGTTCATGCACTCCAGAGGTTCTGGAGAGTTCCTTGCATTCTGACTTTGTTTATTGTATTTTTTTTTAGGACACGTTACATGCAAATAACTAATCTAAGAATATTTGCCCTGGCATACAGAACTGCATTAATGTCTTTATGATAATTTCCCTGCCACAGCTTCCCCAAAATCTGTGGAAAAAATCCACTTAGCTTGCAAAGTATTGCAGTAGAGCACAAAATCTTAATTCGTGTATGTTTATTCAATGCATACATTTCAACTGTTGAATCAACACAGGATTTGAGGACACTGGTAATTACTAGTCCAAATAATACTGTAAGGTCTCTCTTTGTGTTTTTCTTACTTATTTTGCTTTAGTAGGCCTGGACTAGATATGAATGTAATTAAAACTGTAGTTCTTAAAATCATCAAGTAGTTTGGGTTGGAAGGGACTTTAGAGACTATCAGTTTCCAACCCCTTTATATCAAAGAATTGTTTTTTCAACCAGTTTGGTTTGCTGGTTGATTTCGGTTTGTTGTTTGTTTTTTCTTTCTTTTTTTTAAAGGAATCTTGGTAATTGTCATAATGATGGAACAGGGCAGATTTCTTGATGTTGAGTAGTAGCTCTGAGGTGGGGGAGTGGGTGTGGCCTTTCCTTAGTTCAGTAGGATGGTGTTACATACATATATATACCTTGCATGAGACTTTCAGTAACATTAGCTATTGCATTTTTATTTTTTTCCTCCCCAGAGAACAAATTCGTTTGGAAGTAGTAATGCAGATTTCCCCCCTGGGGACCCTGGAATATACCAGTTGGACATTACTCTAAGAAGAGGACAGAATCTAGCTGCACGGGACCGTGGAGGTAAGTGAGCTGGTAAACATTGCCTTAATGACTGGGAAGTTGCATGTTGTTTGGGTAAATTTATATGTGGGTATTAAAATTAAAACGCCCTGGGAAATATAACTAGTTACTGGCCACCATCTGGATGTGACACCATGGTCACGGGCTCTGGGCCCAGCCATCCAGCCAGTTTTTAACCCACTGAAGCCGTGGGCTGAACCCTGAACCACTGAACTCTGTAAGCCATGGGCTGCCAGCTTCTCCAGGAGAATGCTGTGGGAGACAGTGTCAAAGGCTCTGCTGAAGTCCAGGTACACAACATCCACAGCATTTCCATTGTCCACCAGGCAGGTCACTTGGTCATGAAACGAGGTCAGGTTGGTCAAACAGGACCTGCCTTTCTTCAACCCCTGTTGGCTGGGCCTGACCATTTGATTGTCCTGTATGTGCTGTGTGATCACACTCAAGAGAATCTGATTCATAACCTTCCAGGCACCAAGGGCAGGCTGACAGGCCTGTAGTTCCCTGGCTCCATTTTCCAGCCCTTCATATGGATGGGCAGCATGTTGGTTAATCCCCAGCCATCTGGGACGTGATTATAAATAAATGATGGGGAGCAGCTTGGCGAGCTCTTCCAAGCTCCCTCAGTACTCTTGGGTAAATCTCATCTGGTCCCATAGACTTATGACTGTCCAAATGGCTTCACTAGTCACTAATTCCTCTTGCATTCTGCTCCTCACGCCTGTCTACCAGCTCAAGGGCTGGTTTATCTGAGAATGACTGGTCTTACTGGTCTTACTGTTACTGACTATGGCAAAGAAGGCATTAAGGACCTCAGCCTTTTTACAATCCATGGTGTCAGCATTGCCCCCTGCATTCAAAAAAGGATGGAGGTTTTACTTGTCCTTCCTTTGTTGTTAATATATTTATAAAAACATATTTTATTTTCTTTCAAAGGGGTGGTCAGATTGATGTGTAGCTGAGCTTTTTTCTTTCTAATTATGATTACATGAGCTAATGATACCCTTTTACTCTTCTTTAATTGCCTGCCCTTTCTTTCAAAGGTCATAAACACCATTTTTTTCCCCCTGAGTTCCAGCAAAAGCTTCCTGTTGATGAGGCTTCTGTGACTGCTCATCTCTCAGCACATAGGGACATTTCACTTTTGCATCTATAAGATTTTTTTTCCTTAAACTATGTCCAGCCTTCCTGGGCCCTTTTATTTCCCAGCAGACTCTCTGAACCAATTCCAAAACACACCAAAGTTCACCCTCCAGAAGACCAAGGCAGAGGTCGATTTCTTCACAAAGAATTAAAAACGTCATAACCATGGCCAAGATGGGCATTCTGACCACCACATTCTCACCAATCCCTTCTCTATTCACAAACAGCAGGTCTACTGGAATCTCAACCCTTGCCAGCTGTGACAGGAAATTTCACACAATCCAAGATCTCCTAGACAGCCTCCATTCTGCTGTGTTGAGTTTCTAGCAGACATCCAACCAGTTGAAATCTACCACAAGAGGAAGAACTGGCAATTGTGAAATGTCACCTATAGCTGCCTATAGAATGCTTCATCCACCTCTTCATTGTGGTTGAGTGGTCTATAAAAGACTCTCATCAGGATGTCTGCCTTGTTATCATTTCCCCTGAATCTTACCCATGAGCACTCAAACTTATCATCACTAATCCTTGAGTTGTATACAGCTGAAACACCGCTTAATGTACAGAGCCACCCTATCAGCTCCTCTTCCTTGCCTGACATTTCTGAAGAGCTTTTAAACTGCAGCATTCCAGTCAAACAAGTCATTCTACCGTGTTTCTGTTATGGTGGCTTGTGTCACAGCTTTTCTACTGCAGCATGGTCTCCAGTTCCTCCTGTTTGTTATGCCTTCTGGGGTCTTCTTCGTTAGCTGTGTTATCAATTTCAACCCTGATGTTCACCTGCTGCTCCTCATCTCATCTTTAGTGAACCTCATCATATCTCCTTTTCCCATCAAACCTAGTTTACAACCCTCTCAATTCACATGCTAGAATTGTTTTTCATCTTGGATGTTCCAAAGCTGTCAGCAAAAGACTGATTTTTCTCTCTCTAATTTTTCAACTCAATGCCACGCCCTCCTTAACCATGCAGAAGTTCCTGGTACTGTCAAGGGATGCTTCATTGCCAAACTGTTTACATGAAGGTCAAGGCCTAACAGAATTCCTGAAGTTGTAGAGTGGTCCCAAGGAGCAGTGGGGTGGGCACACCATAACACAGTGTCCATATTAAAAATATTCTTCGCATTACACAGAATTAATTTAAATACTTGATCTTTAACTTCAAAATAATCACCACTACTTGAATAACCAAGGAACCAGTTAGCTGTACTAGACAAAACATTTTTACTCCACTGGAATTCTGCCCCAGGAATTACAGGTGCGAATGACTGTAACCCGAGAGACCAGTTTTCCACTGCTGTAGTGACAGGAAAGGGAGAGACATTTACTGCAGGTAGAGTACTGACATCTTGTGGCTGGATGAAGTAATGCAAAGAATGCTGCTCATAAGCCTTCTAATTCATATTTAGAAGAGCATGTTGCAATTTTAAGAAAAGCTATTTTTTTTGGATGTATTTCATGTATTGTGTCCCAGTGGGCACAATCTGCTGATCTCTTGAAAAGCCCTAAAAGTTAAAGAGAAAAAAAAAAAAAGAAGTCTTGTCTTATAATTTTGCTGCTGTTAATGAAGATGCAGTTGTTACTCAAGCTAGACTTACTGTTTATTTTATAATAGTCTTAGATCAATTAGTCTCACATACGCTCCTGCAAGTCTCTGTGTCCATCCAAGACTGCTCCCCTCTCAAAGGGGGTTCAGTCTTGTGATCCTTCCACATACGCGCCCCATGCATATTGCATTTGTATGTCAATGTTTAACATTTTTCTTATACCCATCAGCGTTGTTTTTCTGATCACACTTAATTGCTACTCAGTTGTTTAAGAGACTTTGTCCAGTGCTCTCTGGTGAGTAGGCGAATGTTGCAGAAGGCATGTTGAGGACTTAGTGGACAGACTTTAGAGTTACTTTTATAATTGTGAGTGCTGTAGGAAGTGAGTCTATATGGAAAAGAAAAGCCTGGACACAATAAAGTCATTGAAGACTTTCACTAGTGGTGTTGGTGGACAATGTGTCTTTTCAAAGGCACAACATAATTAAGTTAATATTTTACAGGAGTAATTTTATCTTTATAATCTAATTTTTGTTGCATTAAGATAAAACACTAGCCCTAATAAGGACATAATTCTGTTAACTAAAACCAATGCTGCCAGTAGTATTTCATGTGTGACTTTGAGAATGGATTGCAAACAAGAGAAAGTGATGCAAGGACCCATTTGAGGTTCAGGGAGTCAATTAACTGAGTATTGACACTCTGGAAAGTAATAGATTGTGACAATAAAGAATTCTTTTCACCTGATGCTGTTTTGTATTTGTCTATCTATAGAAATTACATTTAGTTCTGTTTGAAGTTACTTAGTCTCCACTTCCTTACTGTATTACAAAGATAGAATCAACAGTATGTATATATGTATATATGTATATATGTATATATGTATATATGTATATATGTATATATGTATATGTGTATATATGTATGTATATATGTATATATGTGTGTGTGTGTCTTTGCCAGGAACAAGTGATCCATATGTCAAGTTCAAACTTGGAGGAAAAGAAGTATTTAGAAGTAAAACAGTACATAAGAACCTCAATCCTGTGTGGGAAGAAAAAACTTGCATTCTTATAGAAAATCTAAGAGAACCATTGTATATAAAGGTAAGACACCAGTTTACATGTGTCTGATAAGTTACAACAAAAGATTTATTGAAAGAATTCAGGTTCTGTGACTTTCTGTATACTGAAAAATTTATTGTGCAATAGTAAAGACTAAAGACTATTTAGAGTGAAAAATATTTAAGTTTTTTCTGTAGAATGATGATGTCAACAATTTTAAAAGTGGCAAATACAGGCATTTTTGTTTACTTCGGGTCATAATTTTTTTTTTCTTTTATGCGATCTTAGCAGAAGAACAGAGAAAGTAAACTGTGTTTCATGATCCATTTTATTTATGAAAATATCATTGCATAATGATGATATGAAGAGTTATCTATCCCATTAAAAGCTATTCACTGCTGAAGTCAGTTTTTGAGAATTTATTGAGATGGGTGCCTGATTCCCCTAAGTTTTCTAATTTTTCTCTTTCTATGGAACACAGTGAGTTTGCTTCTATGTTTCATATCATTTTCTGCTCTTACAATTTTTACATTGTAGCCCTCCCTAGTAAATCACAGGTGTGGATGATTTTTTCATATTAGAGACACCAATTATTCTGAAATAACAGATTGCTTGAGTTTAGATCCAAAAGTGGCCAGCAATGTGCTGACTAATACACAGCAGTGCCACTAGTGTTTATTAGATGTCCATATTGGAATGGAAACTAGAAGAACTGTGACTGATGATTGTTTAATACCCACAGAAGAGAAAGGTACTTTTCTGGACCTGGTAGTTTATGGTGATCCATATGCAAAAGTGATTCTTAGTTGTGTAAAGCAAAGTAGATAAAAATTATGCTACCAAAAATGTGTATAAAAAAACTGTAGTCCTAGGATTCAAAATAAAACATGCATACATAGAAAATACTTGAGGAAGTGTGAAAATTTGGCTTACCATTATAATTCTCTGAAGTTGATCTGAAATTACACATTTTAAATCAGTATCTGTCTTAATCTAAAATTCATGACAGAATTTTTAACTGAAATGTCAAATTGTAGATTTTTTTAGTCGAGCAATGCCACTTAAACATCCTTTAAGTATTAATCTGTATTATGTTTCATGCTGCTCAGATAAAGTACATCGTTACCAGAAGAGCTTAAAAACTAATTAGAATCCTCAAATGGCATTCTCCTGCCTTTATTATGTTTAGTGACTCATAAGGAATGAACAGAAAGAGAGAGGAAGATGCAAAGACTTGCAATGTAGCCACCTGTTTTAGTAGATTTATGCCAAGTACCAGCCCTGCAGTAAGAGTGTGTATTTTTTTCCCCCTAGGAAAAGTGTGTCAAGTAGTATGTCTATCATGGTTGTATTTTGAACACACTGTGTGAAGTGTTTTAGGTTTTACAGCTCATTCAGATATTTTTAGACAATGATTGAATACTTACTTGGTATTTTTACCATGATAATTTGTAGCGGGAGAGAGAGAGAGAAAACATTTTTGACTTTGCACCATGAACTGAGATTTCATAATTTGTTTTCTTCTCCCACTGGAATGACCAACAGATACAGAAAATGCAAGGGTGAGCACTCAGATAGATCAATGCACATGAGAGACTTGTGCTTATATACTTATATCCAACCCACTGAGTTGTGCAGCTGTGCTGTAACCTTTGGGTCACAGGATTTCTATTACTATCTTAACCCTGTTCATAATAAGGTGTTTGTAGAAGATGAACTGTTTTGCCTCCTGGAAGAGTTCCTGTAGTACAATAGTAGAAGTACTTGTATTAGAGTTGAAGACGTTGAACCTAGTCTTAGCATATTCTCAATTTTCTCCTTTCTGCTTAGAGGATGTTTACAAGTCTCACTCTTACTTAGCTGAAGATATGTTCTAGTCCTCAGAAAACCTCATGTTTACCCAAAAAAAGTTAATTTACTGTAAAAGTTGATTTTGATAAATTATCTTTTCCCTTTTTAATTTTTTTTTTATATTTGTGTTGCAACCTTTCTTTGTTGCTGTCCTTTTTTATATATTTCCTTCAAAAGCTGCCCCCAGGTTATTTGCTATTCCTTCTTCAGACTTAGGAAATCATAACCCATCTCAAATAATACCATCTGATGTACTGGCCAGATTCCTGTCTGGATGTCAGTAAATTTATCAAGGTATTTTCTCTTTTAGGTAGCAGATTAGGAGGTAGAGTCCTCATAGTAGAGTATTATTTGTCATTGTTTCCTTACTCATATCCATTCAGTTTTAATCTTAGATTGTAATGTTTCTAACCCTTGAAAGTACTATAGCTTTCAAAATGTACAATTATTTCAAATACTGACACAAGTGTTATAATAAAACTGAAAGCACTTTTCAAAATCATGTCTGCCCTTCTGCTTCCACTTTGCAGGATTCATAAAGGGATCAATGTATAGGAAATCAGTGATTCTGCTTAACTTTATGCGTTGTTTTGATCTTCCTTCTTTCAATGGCCATGTCTATAGAAATATTTTTTTTGTTGTTTTTATAAAATTGCTGTTGTTCACATGCATAGTCTAGGAGTAGAATACACCTATATGATGCAGTCTGACTTATAAACAAGCAGTTTCAAACTTGATTTTCCGGCCAGGAAGTTTCAGGTTACTTTCAGTAGTCCTGATTCAGTAAGTGAGAGACATGAAGCTACAACTCTGGAAAAAGAGTTTCAAGACTGATTCATAGTCAGAAAAGCTCTAAAGAATGAAAGATTTCTAGTACTAAAAAAATGCTTTTGTGCTTTAGGTATTTGATTATGACTTTGGACTTCAAGATGACTTCATTGGCTCAGCATTTTTGGATCTCACGTCATTGGAATTAAACAGGTATGGCACAAACAAGTCTATGGAATATTTATACGTATTTATCTGCTAATACTATGTTTGTGGTGTTGTAAATAAAACGTTAGGCTAGAGAATAATTATGTAAACCTACACAGCATAAAACTAACCAAAGAAAGCCATTTATGTTCAAGAAATTATAGTATGATGAATGTTAATTTATTAGCTGATTATGCATATTTTCACAGTGTTTATGGAGAAGTTTATTTTATAACCACTTTAATCTTTTCATATTAGCTTCATTCACAGCGTTACCCCCTAATGCTTGAATTTTTTTCTGGCTTTTAATCCAATAATGTTATTTTTTTGATTTAATTGTTTCAGTACATGTAATACAGTACTTAATACAGAGTAAAGTATTTAATATTTTTATAGGCACTTAGCAGAAATACTTAAAAGTAGAAATCAGGCAAATTTGTTCCACTGTTTTCTAAGTAGGTCTGTATTAATTCAGATGCCTTCAATTCTTATGGTTGAGAAATTTCATTATCTGGGAGTTGAAGTCCAAGTAAATGCATAGATTTTGTCTCCTAGGCAAACAGATGTTACCTTGAGTCTGAAGGATCCTCATTACCCTGACCATGATCTGGGAAGTATATTCCTGTCAGTTCTGTTGGCTCCAGGAGACCAGCGAGAAGCGGTAATTTTAAGTATTTTAATAAATGTCATCACTACTGTGATTGGTCTCTGATTGGATGACGTTAAGCACAAGAGTAAGTCTCAGATTATGAAATGAATTTGACTTTTCTAATTAAGATAACACTGAACGATGTTTCTGGTATAATGCAGCATATTTCACCTGAGTTGAATCCTCCCTTTAATAGCTAGTAATATGGGATTTAGGTGGATCAGGGTAAAGTTAGTTGTAAGTGAATGGTGCTAATTAATATGGAGGAACATCAGTAAACTATTGGTTAAAGTATTTTGGACCTAGACTACTATTTCTAGATAAGAATATTTGAATCCTATTCCATGTGGAAAATAAAGTTGAAAACTGTAGTGCACCTGGTTTTTGGCAACTAATGTTAAAGGATTACTTGATGCTTTTCAAGTTTTTGGATTTATATTTCAGTTACAAAATTGTATGATTTTCTAAGTTTATTGTAATTTCTTCATCAGTCTTACTTTTCTGAGTTGCACAGTTGTAAGTGAAAATAATTTCCAGGTTTCTAGATACTCTTAGTTGTGACAAACTCTTTCTATTATATTGCACAAGCTTTTCTGACTTTTGACTTGAGCAGTAGAAGTACAACTATGGCAGAAATAGAAGAGATGATTCTCACTATGAGAGGTTGTAAAATAATATGGATTCCTTTGGCCTCAGACAGGCTGTATGGAAGCATTTGGAAATTGCAGCTAAATTTTGCCTTAAACAAGCTGTTTTCAAATTAAAGGAAAAAGTGCCACTAAGCAATGGAACCTGTGGAAGTGGGGCGGTGTTTTGTTGGATTTTTTATCCAAGAAATCTTTCTAGAAATCTTTCTTTCTTTGGAGCTTTCTTTCCCACGCCATGAGCCACCACTGTACAGCCACAAATCTCAAAAAGTTTATTCACAAACTTTGCCCAGGCACTTGAACACAGAGACACATGCACTCAACCCTCCCCTGCTGCTTCAACACAGCCAGATTTCCTGAATCTTCCAGGAAGAATACTGTTCTCCATACCCAGAACTCATCCAGGAGGTATTGTGGCATTTACCAGAAGAGCCAGGGTGATAACCCCCAAATTTTTGCAGGCCTCCAGCTCTGATGGACCAGAACTCGAAATCACAACCATGGGCCACGATTACCCACATATCACAGAAGCCATGGGTGGTGGTATCTTTCTCTCTCTTCTACTATCTCTTTTTCTTTCTTTTCCTCTTCTGAATTTTCCTCTCTTAAGCTGATCATACACTCCAAGCTATACAGCCCTTTTCTAATCTGTTACCCTTTTTTTTCCAGTTATGGTTTTAAACACTTATTCTAATAAAATTTTTATTGCATTGCTTATTTAGCAATATTTTCATTTAATCCACCCCTAAGGATCCATTAACAATGAACCTGTTTACCCTGCCTCAGGGACAGGTTTCAGCAGAGGCCAAGAAAAAGCATTACTCTCATGAAAATGTCCATGGATATGGTCAGCTGCATGTTTTTCATAAGATCGTGTATGTTTCTGTATGCTGCAGTGTGAGACATCCTGTTGCATATGCACCTGTGGAGTACTGGCAGATTCTACTGGTGTTCTTTTTACGCTTTTCTCCCAGGTAATATTAAATAGCCTAGTGAGTCAGCTACCAGAATTAGGTGTGTATGTAATGCAAAGATGTAGAATTCTATGTATTACTAGGTATGTAGCAATGCAAAGATGTAGAATTTTGAAAAAGATTTTATCCTCTGTTAATTTTCCTCATGATGTTCTGCTTGCATTTAATAACAATAATGGAATATGGTGGTAATGTCCATCTAGCATATATAAGCAGTGTATTTTTCATTTTTTTTAGCTATTCGTTTGTCTGTACAGCTCAGAATTCTGTCTTGCAAATCTGCACCACAAGTGTCTTTGTTACTTAAATTAAGAAATTAATTCAATTTTGGAATTTTTTTTGCATTTGGGTAAGACCAGCATTTCTCAGTCAGGTGGCTCTTGCCCTGTTTTTCCATGTTGCTTTGGCACTATCCTGCCGTAATCCTAAATCATGCAGCGCAGAAACACTGTATTTTTGTGTGGTATACTCTTATGTGGACAGCACATTTGTTTCCTTTCTTCATCATACAGAGAGGGTAGCTATTGTGCTGCCCCGTGTTGTCTGCTATTATACTGAGTGCTCTAGACAGAGGTGATAAAGTGAAATGAAGACAGTACAGTGTAACATGTTTTTCATATGGGTTTAATAAATTAGCAACTGAATGGTGAAAGTATTGGGAGACAGTAGAGCTGCTGGTTAGTAACTATTTTGATATCCAACTGACTGGTTGTAAAAGAATAAAAAATTTGGTTTGTGTTACTACATATTTCATTATTAGCTTTTTAAAGTATAGTTCAAGTCACCAAATTTGCTTCCCATTTAAAATGTTATATGGAACTTCAGTCTGAAAATGCCCAAGATTCCAATTAAGAATCAGATGCCTAATCTGAAGCTTAATACTTATTATTAAAAACAAGTCTTCCCAAGATATGGATCACAGAGCTGTTCTGGCAAAGTTGCAGTAATATTAGGGAATTTGTGTCACAATGCAGAGAAGATGACCTACAAAATTAATGTGGAATTGCTGTATATTTAATGGGGGTTTAATAGTTTAAGACTCAGTTAGGGTTTTTTCAGTTAATTATGATATGTACTTATTTGTTGATTAGATTTTACTTACACTCTAAAGAACAGGTATATTACAAAATTTATCACTCCAGATGACTTTGGCTACTGTTGAAAAGTTTTGTAACACTCCATCTTTGCCTACTGTTAGAAAGTTTTGTAACAATGAGGATATTTTTATTGCAATGAAAATTACCGAGGTCAATAAATTTTCAAATGTTATGTTAGTGGATCGAGACTAATTCTAGTCCACTCTTCAAAATATGCAACATATAAAGCAGCAATGAAAGCAACTCCTACATTCAAGTCTGTGTAGCATGCTATTTGAATGATTGATACTTCCCCTCTACTTGGATACCTCTATACAGATAATAATTTGAGTGTGGTTGAAATATATAGATAAAAAACCTGAGCACTTTTAAGTGTGCATTAATGACTGATGCATAGAAGACACAGATACACTGTCTCTTCACATCTTGTGCAGTTTTTTTTTCCCTGTCATTGCAATTTTTCTTAAATCTTGTTGGTTTGATATCCCTATATTGCATATATTTTAAAAATAAATTTTCTCCTGAATAGGTTTTATTTTGCTCAGGTGGTAACTCTTACATTGCTTGCAATTAACAGTTGCAAGTAATTATGTAATTAGGTTTATATTTTATCACTTTACGTGACTTGCATGTTGTTACACATAAATGATGTTAAATGGATAAATTGTAAAGCTGAAGATTACAGAAATTACCTGGAAGTACTTAAATTGCAGGTATTATAATTCCATATGTTTAAAATTAGAGTGCTTATTAAGACCATGGGGGAAATAAAAAAGTAGAACAGCTTCAGAAGAAGTGTTTGCTTTCCAATGTAGCCACAGAAACCACGTGGTATATTGATTCTGTATTTTTGACAGGTCTCTAGCCATATTTCAAATTGAACCCTTTTAAACAAGACTTGCTGCTCATAATGTGTTGTTTGGTAACTTTTTGATGTGGATTATACTTTTCAAAGAGATCCTTGCACTGCCTGAACTGCTACAAGGCTGTTTTGGAGGTCGTGCATTGATGTGCAGGTAAAGGAGAGGTCTTCTGAGGATGTGTTGTTGGAGGACAAGTCTCACAAAGCATTTTATTGGTGTTTCAAAATAATATAGCTATATGTTACAGGAAAATGCATCCTGTCACACTGCCTAAGAAATATTGATGCTGCTGGAGCTTAAGAAGCTCCAAGTGCAAGTTTGAAGTTAAATGGAACAAATTCAGGGGCCTAGTTGTATATTGTCATTTGTCTGTGAGTGAGGTGTTATTGCAAATGATTTTAAAAATAAGCAGCCAGTTTGACATAGAAATAGATTGTTTTGTTTTGGATGAAGACTTAAGCAATGAAAATGAATGATAGAGATATTTGTTCCACACAGGAGCATTTTTTTCCTTATCTTTCTAAAAATTCTGATGAAATTTAGATTTTATGTATACTGACTGATGAGATGATCTTGAGACTTACAGCTGGAAAGCCCCATTTCCTCAGATCAAAACATTACATTTTGGGATTTAGATATCAATTAAGAATATTAACATAAATATACATTAATATAACTGTATGTAAAAATATATTACACTGACTAGTAAAGAGGAGTATTTATTTTTGAGTCCTGGTGGACTGTGAAAAATAGTGCTTAAGTAGTTTACAGTTCCGGTTTTTTTCAGTAGAGGATGTTGGACCCAATTTCAATCATGAATGGATTCAGTAAACCAGTTTAATAAATAAGAGGACATTATTTAATTTCTGTGGTACATTTTATTTTAAGAAAATACAGAAATAGCCTGCAGTTATTGAATACTATTGAATACTATTTAAGAGTATAGGCAGATCAACAAGTCAAAATTTCTAGAAAATCTGGTTTGTATCTTTGCCACTTGCTACCTGGTGCTTGTCCTAAAGACATAAAAATGTAAACAGTTAAAGTAATAATCTTGTAATGTTTCATTCAAACTATGTACGTGAATAGTATAGTATAGCATATCTAAAGTTATTAGAAATTGTATTCCCTTGATTTTTGACATGTGAAGGCAATGATTTGTTGTGATTTATGAACAATCATAAATTGTGAATCAAAATTGTTTAAGG
This sequence comes from Cettia cetti, assembly GCA_013401135.1. Classification (NCBI taxonomy): domain Eukaryota; kingdom Metazoa; phylum Chordata; class Aves; order Passeriformes; family Sylviidae; genus Cettia; species Cettia cetti. The sequence continues at coordinate 90,246 of VZUI01042717.1, forward strand.
AAATATTTTTATATGACTATTAAAATTAGAAAGGTTTTAGTATTCAAGAAAAGTTTAATCTATTTCCTGCCTAATGCAATAAGTTGCAGTAACACTAGTGCCAACTATTAATTTGTTCTGCTTTGTTGTGTTTAGAAATACTTGTCCTTTACAATAATGCAGCATTCCAATTTTACTGCTTTGAGAGGATGGATAGCTTAGGTAACCAGTGTAAACCAAAAAGATGTAAAATAAATAAATATGAGAGAAGTGTGTGTATATAAAAATGTGAAAACCTGTGAGCTCTAAAGATTTGTAAATTTTAATTCTATTCATAAAAATAATGTGGTTATGATGTACTTTCTGTACTTTTCAATAATTTCTCCTTTTGATGACCAGTTTAAAAGAAGTCAAAAGCAGCAATTACTTGGTGTTTTTTAGACCTGCTCCAACAAAGCTTGTCTTGTTACTTTAATTCTGACAGTGTTTTTTATTTCATTTTTGGATACGTGTAGTGCTGTGTGTGCGCTAGTGTGCTGTTTATGACTTCATGCATGTGTACAGGCTTCCTGCCAATTCTGTTTGGTGTTGTAGTCATGGGTACAACAATGCATGAGAGTTTTTCTGGTTCTTTTTCCATCAGCATTTGTACACAGATTCCACCACTGGAAAACCTGCAGTAAGCAAGTTCTTCAGAGCTGCATGTCACCCATGTCTTCACTCCCATGTTGTTCCCTACCTGGGTCTTAACAGGCAGTTTTCAGCTACGGGAAATTACAAAGTTGGTAGCTTGATAGGAAGCATTGCCTTGAGACCAGCAGAGATTGGGAACAACTGTTCATCACTGCCAGCAACTTAACAAACAAAGGAAATGGAAAAAAAGGAAACATACGAGTTCTACTTGGATAGTTATTTATTGAGATTAAACTTCAAGGCATTGCTTTTGTCCTAAAATAATCTATCTCAAATAATGCTTGGGGGTTTTTTTGCTTCATATGAAGCTATTAATATTAATGTGCTGTCAGTTTGCTTGCTGTTTTAAATCAGCCTTGCATTATTATTGTTTATTTGTTTATTTGCCAGAGGGACATTAACATAATTGAGAAAAACTCCAGTGATAGACTCAGGGCATGGAATATTTTCAGATTAAAAAGTTCCATGTAGATCATCCATCCTGATCTGCCCTATGCTATATATTTTTTTAATTGACTTTTAAGGATGGTTGTTATGGCTTCAGCTTATCCTGCTTTAGCTGGCAATGATGCCAGTGCACTCAACAAGAGTGGTCATACCTTTCTGTAGCTACTACTCAAGCTGAGCCCCTCAGAGTTGAAAGAGTCATAGGGTGGTTTGGTTTGGAAGGAACCTTAGAGATAATTTAGTTCCACTGAACCTCTTCCACTAGATAAGGTTGCTCAGGGCCCCATCCCACCTGGCCTGGAACACTTGCAGGAACGGGGCAGCCACAACTTCCCTAGGTCACAAATTCCAATGCCTCACCACCCTCATGGTGAAAAATTTCTTCCTAGTATCTAATCTAAACCTGTGTAGTTAATTCAGCTGTCAGGACTTACTCTGTTCCTTGCTCACAGCCTGGTCTGAAGAGCAATGAAGCTGAGTTTGTGCTCTGACCTATAGCTGTGTAAGGATTCAGAAATGACAAGGAAAGGAGGAGCTGTGCTGTGTTGGACAGGACCCAGAAACTCAGATTTTCTTCAGGGCCTGATGTGGTCCTCAAGCCGTTTCATTCTTATGTGTCTCTCCTAGAAAAATAGGTTAAATGGCGTTCTCCGGCATAATAAAACATTTAGTATCTTTTCCAAAACCACAGTGCTACAATTGCTATTAATTTACTGCAGAGTGCTTAGGATTTAACTGTCCATAGCAATTAAAAAGCTTCCTCAGTGGCTAGTTATTTTTCTTCTCACAAAAAAATTATGTCTATTTGAAAAAATTCTGGATGTTTCAGAAATAAAACCTCCACATATTTTGTCTCGTGAATTTTTTTCACCAAAATATAATTTAATTTCTTAACAAGGAAAATATTTTCATTTCAAAATTTATCTCCATTACCTGAAAAAGCAAGGGTTTTTTGAAATAGTTAATAAAAAAATTAAAATTATGTTTGTTTTCCACAACAAAAGTTGCAATAGAAATTTATGGCCTTTGATTTTTTTTCCTGTTCAGTGTCAATAACAGGTTGCTAAATATTATTAAGTAGTATAAACTAATTTCTTTGCATTTCCACAGATAATGCTTTAAGCAAAAGTTGTGTTCACAGATAAACCTTCCACAACCTACTTGACCAGAATATCTCTTTAATTTAATGATTAGGAATCTGTCTTGGATACTCTGGCTCTTAGCAATGCCAAAGTTTTTCAGATTGTTTAGGAAATGAGACATGGAAATTTGGCTTTTTGAAAGAGTGGAGAAATAACTTCTTTTTTTTCTATTTCAAGTATATAATTACCAAACCAAAGAAATATTTGACTCTTATGGAATGAGCAAGCGGTGATTACCTTAAGGATTTTGTCATAGATTCACGTCATCAAAGGAGTCTCATGCAGGTTATCTCTTTTGCAGCCACCTGCGAGCAGAACAATTGTATTCCAAAAAATTGGAGTACTTTGTTATTAATGAATAATAAATAAATAAATATTCAAATATCACTAAGAATTGAAATTACTATCCATAATGGCATTTTTTTTTCATTTTTTAATCTAGTTCTTTCTGTCTTTTTTCTTTCCTTTCTTACAAGTTTACGTACTGCATTATCCCCAGAAATGAGACACTCATACTGCCCAGAAAAGTATGCCTGGATGTGCACAGGGCTTCTACTTGTCCAGATTCATTTCAGACTTGTGTGTATCTGTTGCTAGAGTGTACATGTTGCTGCTTCCGTTGTAGTGGTGGTTAAATGTGAATTGCCCTGAGACTGTTGGTCTCCTTTTCTATATTGCAGAGAAAAGGTAATAAAAATGCTCTATTTTATTTTCAGACAATGCTAATGAGGAAGAGTTGGAAAAGATCAAGTAAGGTAACTGTAACTTTTAGCATGTGGTCTTCTAGCCTTGGCATTGTTTTTTTTGGGTTTTGTTTGTTTGGTTTTTTTTTTTTGTTAGAACAACTATGATTTGTTGCCAAGCATGCCATGTAGGAGTGGAAACTTCTGGCACAGGATGTATTGCCCTTCCAAATGTGTTTTAATGACAGTGATTTTTGTTTCATTAAATAAACATCATGGTACAGTTCAGCTTTTAATGTAATCATAAACCCTTTCAGCTTTGTCACAGCAATTTAACCTGTCTTGAAGTCATCTAGTAACTTCTTATAAGTGGCCCAGCATTTCCTGAGTCCTTTTCTAAAACCTTTAATTTCTCAAGTGTAAACAATTTCCTTTATTAATGTGAAATACCAAAGAGTATCCTTAATTTTCCTATTACTTACTTCTCTTACTGATTTGAGTTTTTGTGTGCAAAGTTTTCACAGTGAAGCTTCTTGAAGACAAATTTCCCCGTCACTTATTGTGCACAGGTGACAGTCATAGCCAGGCTTTACAAGAGTATTGTGGACTTCACTTTATAGAGCTCTTTAGAGCTCTTCATGCTTTTGTCCCCTTCAGAGTTATGGAAGTGATAAAAAAGGATCAGTGTATGCTGTTTTCCACAAGAGAAAGACCGAGAGTTTGACTGTAGTGACTGTAGTGGAATACAGCAAATATACAACCTTTTTTCTTCTCTCTGTATTGTTAAAAAGAGTGTATTTACTGCCTAAAACAAGGAATTGGAATTTTTCAGAGATTTGAGCGACAGAGGTTGATAAAAGTTACCATGTAAAGGTGTTAAAATGAGAAAAAAAGTAGCTATGTGGGGTGATTCATTTATTTCGTTATTTACTCTTCTAGCACATTGACGCACAACTTACAAAAGCTTATTAACAGTGTTGTATATAGTGCTCATTTGACAAATATTTACACTTTCTTAGACCTATTTGTATTTCTAACCTTAAAACATAAAAGAGAACAATGTTTCTAATTCTTGGGTTATGGGTGAGTTTTTCACACAGTCTGCTTCTGGGATGCAGGACAATACTCAATGTGTTTCCTTCATTAAATTCATCAAGCTAAGATACTTGGTGAAGTGGTGATAAGGAGTTTTTTGATTCTTATGTGGTTCACGTAACTTCCTGAAATATCTGAGGTGTTCAAATGGATAAGGAAGAGCTATGCGAATGTTGTGGGATAGAACTGGTTTACATCATGAAAGTGATATGTTAACTCCTGATGTACTGAGTGTATTGGGTAACAGTTTGTTCCTATTGCAAACTGACAAAAGTGTGAGCTTAAATAATCCTGGATGAACAGTGCAGTGTGAGACTTGGGATTCCTTTAAAGATCTTCACGTGAGTTATTTATCCCTGTTCTGCTTTGTTACATTATTTCTTTGAAAAACATCCCTGTTCTGCTTTGTTACATTCATTTATTGGAAAACATTTCATTCACTAGTTGGCATTTTTGCAACCTGGCATATCAGAATATTTGGCAAAAAGTGAATGTATGGTTTAAACATTGCGCTTTTTCTATGGTTATCTTAGGTGAAGTAATACTTTAACCTATAGGTGTAATGCATGTACAATATCTTACATCATTGCTGTGTTTATGATTTATGGACAGAAGTATGTCAGTTAAAACACAGGAGATAATTTGCCTTGTGCATCTATTCCAGCGTTTCAAATCTTTGATCTGCTCTCAGCAAAACAATTTTAAAAATCTTCTGTTTACAAAGAATTTGTTCAAAAGACTTGCTGTTCTCTGGGGTGTAATCAATATTAAATAAGAGTCTTACTTCATTTGCAAAAACAAAAAAGTGTCTAAAAGTAGGTGCATAACACTATTAGGTAATAGAGAAAGCACCATTTTTGAGATCTTCTTCAGGAAATGTTTGTCTTATGCTTCTGAGAGCTGAGGAAAAAAACATAATATTAGAATTTTTTTAAGATACCATTATAAAATTTCCTTAATCTAATTTTGTATCTGTCTAGAGATTTTTATGTACATCTCTAATAAATTATTTTGTTTTTACATGTTAGCACTGTTCTTCACTTTTTAAAGTTTGTCCTTGAAGTCTACCTTTTTTGTAACATAGGTAGCTTGAAATTAAGGTGTAGCAATGCAGACCACTATGACGTTGCTTGTGTTCATGAAGTGTGTGTTTGGCTCATGTTTTTCCATGTGACTATTTAAACAAAGCTATTTCAGTGAAGGTGATACCTTTTAGCCAAAGCATAGGGAGAGAGAGCTCTGTCAGAAACATCCTTTTCACTGAAAATTGTTTTATTCTGAACAAGCACCTACTTTTTCCATTTTCACATCTGTGCAAGAATTTCTATTAAATTGAGTTTGAACATGATCAGACCCCATGTTAAATGTCTTATATTAATGACTCATTAAGGAAACATCAGGAAAACTTTTAAAATACTTTAATTTAGGGGCAAATTGATTAAATGAGTGGGTTTGCAGTTTTAGCCAACATATTAATGGAAAAATATATGTAAGATTTATCTGCTATGCCCTCTCAAATAACATCTTCCCAGCAAAATCTGGAGGAAAAGATGTCACCTTTTATTCTCTTATATCCTCTCTTCTGTTTCATATCGTCAATGGTAGCTTACAACTGAGACCACTAGAAAGTACTAAAATACAATGATACTCTTTAATTTACTATTAATATGTGATAAGTTTCAGAGTGATATTTATCAATTAGAACCAAATGTCTATTCTTCCCAGAAATTAAGATAAATTAGTATGTTTTGCTTCAGGTTATGTATGAACTAAGATTAAAAATACATTTTCGTTCCAAAGTCATAGAATCACAGTGTGATTTGGGTTGGAAGGGACCTTAAAGACCATCTAGTTCAACCTCCTTGCAGCAACACATCCCATTAGTCCAGGTTGCTCAGAGCCCCATCCAATATGGTTTTGAACACTTCCAGGGAGGGGGCATCCACAGCTTTTTCTGCACAACCTGTTCCAGTGCCTCACCACCCTCACAGTCAAAAATTTCATCCTAGTACTCAGTCTCAAGCTACCTTCTGTCAGTTTGAAGCCGTTCCTTCATGTCCTATCACTCCATCTCCTCATCAAATGTGTCTCTTCAGCTCCCTTGTAGCCCCTTTGGGTACTGGAAAGGGCTCTAAGGTCTCTCCAGGTGTTTATGCATGCTGAACAGCCTCTACTCTCACTGTCTTCAGAGGGCAGGTACTCCAACCCTCTGAGCATCTTTGTGGCTTCCTCTGGACCCAGTCCGATAGGTCATTGTCATTATATTGAGAATCTCAGTGCTTGGATGCAGTCCTTCATCTGGGGTACAGAGGAGAACAGAGTACAGGATGAGAATCACCTCATTTGACCTGCTGACCACACTTCCCTTGATGCAGCCCAGAGGATTGTCCATGTCCTGAGCTGGAGCAGCATATGAGAAGGTTATGTGGAGCTGCTTATCCACAGCACCCCCCAAGACCTTCTCCTCAGGGATGCTCTCATTCCATTCTCTGCCCAGCCTGAATTTGTGCTTGCCTTAGCCCTGACCAAAGTGCAGAACATTGCATTTTGCCTTGTTGAACTCCATGAGATTTGCATGGACCCCCTCAGTCACAACTGAGAAGCTAATTCTGATTAGTTGCAGTTGGGGATAAAAGAGTGTATTACTGCCTAAAGCAAGTGAATTAAAGTGTTTTTTTCTTTTTTAGGTAATTATATTTCCCTTAATTCAGCTTTGGAAACTTTTGCACATACTTTAATGCTGAAAAATAGAATTTTGTAAGCAAGAATGAATTGTTAAATGAGTGGCTTTTATCGCCAAACTGCTGACTGTTTTTAAAATTTCTTTTAGAAGTTTTTCCAAAAGCATGTGCGTTCCAGTTGAACAAACTAAAGTGCCAAAACCTATGGCCTTAAAAACTGATGGCTTTTTGGTGAACTCAAAATACTTATTCTGTGGCTCCTGATTTGCATTTTCCTAATATCAAAAGCACTTTTTCTGTTTTAAAATTGAAACAAAATGCTTTTTCACTGGAATGAGATGTCTCTTGAGAAGATAATAAAATTGGAAATAGTAAGTCATGGTGTAAGTATTGCAAGGACAAACATAAAGATTGAGTTGTATGATATTTCTTAATTGGAGGAATTTACAGTTGGTTCAGTCTTTCAACCAGAATCTCTGAGCCAAAACTCTCAGGAATTTCAGAATATATGGTAGAATTACTGCATTTTGAGTTCTTTGAAGAATCTTTTAAGACTGAGGAAAACACTTGTGTTTTGTAAGCCATGAGGTTGTAGATGTCAGCTTAGCAGCTGTAAATAGTGCTTGCAGGAAAGCTACTAAATAATGGAATAGAGATAAAAACCAGTCAGAATAGATATGCCTGTTTGATAGACATCTAATTATAAAAATTATGCAAATATTTGCTGAGGCTTATATTTGCATTAATTGCATGTGAGTGATAACAGCTGGTCTAGCCAAGAACAAAAACAGCAGAGGAGCATTTTGTCATGGGAGTTTCATGCCTACATTTCCAAAAGCATGGGGAGCTCCCATCAGTTATTGGTTGCCACTGTCTTTTTGTGTATCAGATCCATGTCAGCTTTAGAACTGTGGTGACGTTGGTTATCCCAGACAATAACAGGATCATCAGGAGCCCTGTTGACTTTCACATATTTCAGACACAATTTCCAAGGGCAATTACTGGGACAAGAGTGGAGGTGGTTAGGACTAGGATGGCACAGCCTCTCTGGAAAGTGCTTCTGCACCGTGTTGTCCCATATAAATGTTTTCACCCTGTTACAGAAAATTCAAGTCACAGTGAGTGCCACAGTCTGCATCATACTACACCTGAGCTGTAGTTCACTTAAGTAGAATGCCAAATTATTCAATTTAGAAAACCATAAAAATATGTGAAATGCTGCAAAACTATGAGCTCTTATTACAAATATTGTCGTGTCACAATAGCATTGCTCTACAGTAGCAGTGTCAGATTGTTAAGGAAAACTCCATAAACCAGGTTTAACACAGCAGTTAAAACACTTAGGGTGTAGGGCACTGTAAATTTCTCAACTGTAGAAATTTTTATTAACTTCGCCTAGAATTAAAATAAACTAAAATTTAGTTGATAGAAAGTTAAGGAAAGCATTCTTTCACATTGCAATCATTAACAGTAACAGTCTATTTAGAAAAATTTCTTAGTTACAATGAGCTAAAAATAAGAAGGAATCATCATGATCCTATTGAAAGCATTTCTGTAGCTCAGTGTCTAAAATGCTGATGAATTCTACAAGGTCGTACTTTGTGTCCTTTCTAATATAGGAAAAGCATTGCAAATGCATGTGACTGTTCCTTGATTTATTCATTGTTGTGTACACAGACCTAGCAGTTGTATCTACTGAAGTTCTCAATCTTTATTTTATATTGTTTATCCAAGCTCTGTGAGCATCCTAGAAACTGGGGGAGAGGAATTCTGTTTACAAGAATTTACAGCAGTAATTTGCAACCTTGACTTTGATTCATTTTGCTGTGATTTACATCTGTACTCTGATGAAGAGAAGTATTTTTCTTTTCTGTACTTTTTCACTAATTTTTGATTGGGTTTTTTTTCAAGCTGTTCTGGTTTAGGGCAAATTTGGGAGGAAACTCCCAAAGGGGTCCCTCTAGAAAGCAGATTCAAGTGGCCCCTCCCCCCTACTGGTTCAGGAAGTTATTTCCTTGGAGAGAAGTGAAGAAAGTGTTTATTTAACAAGCAAAGTATTCACAAGCATAAAAAAATTAATAATATTAAACAATTAAACTTCTAGCTGTTCTGAAGAGATGGCAAATTTAGAAAGTCTTTGTCATGGGCTGTGGCTGGGCTCTCTGTCTCTCATCAGTCCCTCCTGTGCTGGAAAATGCCATCCCAGCCCCGGTGGGACACAGGTGTGAGCTCCTGGTGCTCTGCTGGGCTTCCAGTCCAGAGCAGGCTGATCAGTTCCAGGAAAAAGGACAGCCACAGTGTGGGGAACTTCTCTGCCTCAGCTAGCTAAAAACTAACTAAAAGCAAAGGAGAGCTCTCTCCCATGCTCCGTGCTGCAGACAACACAGCCCGTGAGAGGGAACGCAGAGGAGTGAGCGCAGCTTCTGAAAACAAACCCCGCGCTTCTTTTCTACCCCCTTCACTTTCAGAAACAGTCTTGAAGGTGCAGAACTTAATATCCAGCATAAACAGAACATATGATTGGGGGTACAATAAAATGAAGTCATCCCAGGACATAAGTTTTGAAGCCAAAGTTATTTTTTGGATAGATGTGCCTCTGCAGGACATAGAAGTGCATTATTGATTTGCTTTTCTAAAAAATTAGTAAGTTTGTGGTAGACTATTCTATTTCTGTTTATTGTATTCCTGGACTCAGAGGAGCAATATGTCCTAGGGGTGTGTGTAATAAGGAGGAGATTTAATAAAAGCAGAGTCTGTTTACACATGCACATGCCATTGAGAGAGGTGGTACTTGGCAGGGCATGGGGGCTGATCAATGAAGAAATGAGACTGGGCTGGAAGAGGACAATGTGTGGGGTTTCTCCAAAGTGATATGGGCTAAAGTTTCAGAGGTTGCTTAGTTACCCAATGATAAACAAAAATATTGAGGAGATTTTCAAAAATACTGACAAAATCTCTTATTTAGACAAAAGTAACAACAACTCATCAACAATACAGTATTGACTATCATGGGATCAGTGCCCAGATTCTGACTAAGCAGAGTTGGTTTCCCATCCTTTAATGTTATCCAGAAGTACCTGAATGCATGCAGAATATTAAGTCATGTTTATTAGATCATCTTTCAGCTCTGACATTTGGGTAGCTGTATTAATCACATCTAGCAGAGGGTGCAGTTCTGTCAGATGATTCTTTCCTGTTGATGCCCCTAGCCCACCTGCTACCACGTTTACATAGAATAGGTGGAACACAAATAAAAGCTGTGTTTTAGATGCTGTTTATTAAGAAGAGTGTGGTTATGAAAGTATGTGGGTTTTTCATTCACAGGTAGCTTTAAGCATCCTTTGGCTTGAGAGTCTCCTTTTCAGATGTCAAATTTAAATTTCCTTTTGGAAAAAGAGAAAGGGAGAAAACTTCATTGCATGCAGGCTGCAGCTTACCCCTTCCCCCCCCCCCCCCCCGGCCTTTGGAGGGTTTAGAGCATGTCAGGTGGGAGTCACCTTGCCTATATCCTGCACAAAAATGTGAATAATATAAATAATAGTCCTACATTAATGATGGTTGTGGACTAAGATCTTGATCCTGCTTCTTTCCAAATTGTGGCATTATGTATGAAATTTGTAACTTCCCACCTATTTACAGACAAATGAACAGCTCTTCAGTTTCTTTTTTCTTTTTCTTCTGTTTGTGGCACAAGAGTGAGGGTAGGCTGCAATACTCACTGCATGCTTTCTGAGGGGAACAAGTTGCCTAAGAATAAGTCTTGAGAACAGTCCTTCGTAGGAGAAATCGAGAAAGATATACACCCATTTCTTTGTTTTATTCTTGTGGTTACCCTTCTGAATTTGTATCTCACTGTGGGCTGGATTTTACAGGTTTCTTAGATACCTAGAAGTGTACCTAGGAGTGTGCCTGTCTCACACTGTGAAATTAAATTCATAAGGAAAGAACTTTAAAATGTGAAATCAGTCTTTCCCATTTTTTCTGCTACTAGCTTTTTGTCAATTATACTTGAAATCGGAACATTCTTTTTTTGTTTTTCTTCCTACAAGAACCATTATATGAAAAAAAGAGGTTATGTCAGTAAATCATCTGTAATTTCTGAGAATAAGTGTGGTTTTGACTGGAAGAGAAGTGTGGTTGGATTGCCTTCAGTCCTGCTTAGAAACAAGAAAAGTGCCAGCTGGACATTACTCTTGCTGGAGAAGGCACATAGCCTATGTCTTTCATGTCCAGGAAATCTCAATAGCTTTAGCTCTAGTAAGCTATACTCTGACTCTTTCAATACCTCTCCCTGTTGTTGTTCCATGTATCTGTGTTACCAATAAAAACAAACGAGCACTTCTGTGGTCCACATTCCCTACCTTGAGGAAGAAACAGCCACAACCAATCAATACCTCTTTAGCAGCTGGCTGCTTTTCTTCCAGCATAGCGAGACATAGTCTCTGGAGCCTCACTCTGGATCTCGTTCAACATGCCACTGGGCTCTGCATAAAGCTTTCATTGTCATTGACTGAGAGATATGGCTCCAGTACCACGTGAACACTTGTTCTCCGGTCTCCAGCCTGACTCTTGTAAATTTCTGTCTGACCTGTCTGTTTTTACACACCCAGCTCTTGGTCATCTAGATCTTGCCTTGCTACCTTGTATGGAAATTACCCCACTGATGAAACTCCTGACTGGTCAGAAAAAGTCACCTTGTTTGATGATGGGACAGATGCTCTAGTGCAGCAAGTTACTGTAAGAGTTGCTGAAAATAAGGAATTTAGATCAACTATAATTTTTTCACTGTCACACTGATAAACAGAGAGCTATGCAGTGTGTTTAAGATTTACTTCAAAAGAGTTGTAAACGCAAACTCATGAAAGAATCCTGGAAATCAGTTCTGTTCAGCTCTTTAAGCACCCCCAAGAACTATATATACTTTGCAGAAGAAGTCTCAACCACTGCGTATTTCCTGGTATAAAATATCTTCCTAAACATGTCTGGGCTTCTTTCTGTATCCCTCATCATCTTGTGTTCAAGACAGAGGCAGTGTTGGTTATTTATTATCCAGTCTTTCTTTGCTCTAAGCCTTCTAAGAAACTGGAATAAGAAAAAAAAATTACCACTTCTTCACAGGTCAAGTGTAGCAATGTTGACAGTATGCCCTCAACAAGAAGCATATTTGTGTTGAGAAAAAGCTTGAAGTTTATATAATGCTCCCAAGTTGTAAATTAAATCTCTTCTGGCAACTGATTTTCCCAATTCTGCCCTAATTTTTGTAGAGTGTCTGCTTTCTGATGTCCCACTGCTGCTTCCTGTCGCAGGTTAAGTTCAAGATTATTCCACACACAGTTCCTTGTTTGCCTTTGTAGAAACAGCAAGTTTGTGAGAAGTTTCTCTGCAATCAAATTCTTCACTTCAGGAAGAGAAATCTTTAATGCATATAGTAAAATATTTTGGGAATTATCATACTACTTGGAATTAAAAGCCATTAGAAAGCACAAATGCAAGCAAAAAAAAAATACATGAAATACTGCAAAAAGTATGTTAATCAGATTTGCTCCAAGCCCAGTCACCACATTTCTCATGTCTCTTCTCTCTGGAGGCTGGGGGAATGTGATTACAATCCAGTCTAATCTCTGTCATTGTCTCTGAGTAATAAAGTAAAACTCCTGTTCTGGGCACCTGCATAGCTGTAGCCATCCAGCTGAGTTTACTATCTAAAAGACTCAAACCAAACCTGCACGGAATTCTCTTACAGGAATAGTGGATGTCTGTGTGGGATGAAGCCAGGCATGCAAGACCTGCATGTGTGGAGGGTTGCTGAGCCCACAAAGCTTTTGTTGTTCTAACTATATTGCATAATAAAATTATAGTTACAGCAGAGTTTACATGCAGACTTGCTTTTTTTTTTTTGATTCCTAGAGAAAATAATCAGGTTTATATATTGTTTAGCTATCTAGTGTTCTGATTATAGGTAAGGTAGCATTGAAGGAATAAAATTTCAGAATAGAAGGAAGAGTCTTTACCAACATTGCTTCTCAGATGCACCCAAGACACATTTGCCTTCCTCAGGAGGGCAAAGGTGATTCCCCAGTTCTGGTACCTTGTACCCATTGTAGCTCAGAGCAAACTGGAAATGATCTTAAGTTACTCAAGTTTATATCCTTCTGCTCTCAAACTCCCAGTAGAGTTCATTGACAAAAGCTGTAGTTGCCTGGTTTGTGTGCGTGCATCTTATTTTAACCTCCAAAATCAGTGGTTCAGAGTTCACAATTCCACAAGTCTACACAATTCTGAACAGAGGTGCTGTTGTTTTCAAACTCTTGAACTTATGTGCTGGTACTTAATTCATATTTCTGAGAATATGACATCATTTCAGAGGCAGAGATAGAGTTTATTGAATTATTTTTCCTTGATCCATGTGGGTTTATATTCTGTTATTCTGAGGAAAGTTTATATTCTCACTGGGGTTTTATGTTTATAAACACAGAGTTTGTTCAAGTTCATTCGATCATATGCTACTAATAGAAGAGACTTTCTAACATTTTTTCTATTGGCAGAGGAAGAAGTGAAGCAGAAAAAACACCCTTTAAAAAAAATTAACATTTCCTTGAGCAGCATTTGTTCTGCTTGCTTCTACAAAAGCAGCATATGACATTACCTGTGTAATTGTCACCATTTTACTACTCTCCAAGTAATTCTTTGCAATATAGTTTACATATGTATTGTAAAATAGCTTCAAAATGGCTTAAGGTGGTTGTTTTACATTCATAGTTACATGAAACAGAACATTAAAAAGCAGGGGGAAATTCTGGAATTGTGTTAACTAAATCTATCCTTTTGTTTCCCTAAAGTTTCAGACCCAGAGCTTGCGTCTCTCAGACCTGCACAGAAAGTCTCACTTATGGAGAGGGATAGTTAGTGTTACCTTAATAGAAGGTCGTGAACTTAAGGCAATGGATGCAAATGGGCTCAGTGATCCTTACGTGAAGTTTCGTTTGGGGCATCAGAAATACAAGAGCAAGGTAATTTTAGCTGTGACCAAAATTTTTTTTGAAATGCTTTGTTCCTGTTTGGTGTTTTTTTAGCTTGTATGACTTTTGATAGTGATGGATATTTATTGTTGTAATAATTACATGTTAGAGCACCTGGAGCTTTGTTTAAAACAAAAGTAGTACTAGATGGGAAAAAAGTAGCACTGAAAAATGTGGGTTTGCAAGGACACACACCTAATGTTCCATACAGACTTTTTTGGCTTTTATTTACTGTTAGAGGTCATTCATGGCAGGGAAGAGATGCAGAGTGATTCTGACAAGATCTTCCTGACCTGATGCTGGTTGCCTCTTGGACCCTTTGCATTGTGTTATCCTCAAACCATGTCATGCTTATAAGCACACTTTCTTCTTCATATTCTTAATAACAAGTTTCGTTAAAGTTTTCTTCATTTATGAGCCTCACAGGTAGAAAGGATTGATCTGGGAGATAATTATTGTGGAGAGTTGCTTGGCTTTCTTGCTATTTTCTTTTGGTCCCTAGCATTTTGAAAATTACTGTTTAGGGAAGATGCTGGGCCTGCTGATGATGTACTTGACCTTCCTGTCTTGCTGGCCATGACAGTCACTGTGGTTTTCGTGGCCAGATGGAGGGTAAATTGAGGAAGAGGACTGGCATGTTTACTTGTTATATTTGTTGACCTCTCAGCCTGCATTAGAGCCTCTTAACCTGAAATTAGGAGAAATTGAATGCCATGCTTTTGTGAATTAAAAATTTTCATCATTCTTTCTGGATTTTCTTTCTTTTTGTCAAGCCAGTAGAACTGGTGGTTGTATGGAGTAGCGTTTGCTAATTTGGGAAGGTATTAGGGGTCTTCTGTTCTTGCTCAGGACAGTGAATACTGCTTTTGCAGAATGGTAGAAAATTCTGGAAGCTTTCTGTTCTTCACAGTTTGGTAAGAAATATATGGACTGAAATCTATTGAAGTAAGAAATAACTGGACTGACAATCATTAAGAAAGCTGCTTTCATCAAAGTTTCAAAAGAAAGGAAGTAACATACAGTTTTGGAAGTGAACTAATTTTATTTCATAGGAAGTAAATCATTGTGTCATGTTTCTCCCACTATTATTGCAGCTGGGAAAAAAAGGACATGATACAATTGTTTAAGTACTTACAGTCACCATCTACATGTTATTGCAGGTGCACCTTTGGGCTCAGAAACAGAACTTTATAGCTAACTGTCACTTCACAGAGAACATAATTTTTCTGCAGAGAAATGGCTCCATTCTCAGGACAAATCCTTTGTTCAGGAGGTTTTTGAAGGTGATAGGTAGCAGGATAGGTTGCTGTTAGTTGAGAGAGGCATGAGAGAACTGGCCAGTAGTCTTTCCTAATGACCATCTTTTAATTCTCACTGCTTGAGATATTGATACTGCCGACAGAAAAAACTTCCTAAACAGACTGTAATTATCAAATTTACAATTTAAGGAAGTGTATGCCTACGCAACATAATACAAGTTTCTTTTTGTTCTCCTTTTAGATTGTTCCAAAAACTTTGAATCCTCAGTGGAGGGAGCAGTTTGACTTTCATCTCTATGAAGAACGAGGTGGAATTATTGATATTACCGTGTGGGACAAAGATGTTGGCAAAAAGGATGATTTCATTGGCAGGTTTGTGCAATTCTAGCCTTCTTGGTCCATGGGGAGGAGAGAAGTCCATGAGAGAGGATGATTAAAATGAGCCTTGCCATTGAAACTGTTTCTTATGACCATTTGTTCTTGGTTTCTTGTTTGGGGTTTTTTTAAGTTAGGGAGGATTTTCTGCAGTGTTCCTGTACAATTTGCTGTGTTGGTGTAATTTTTTACATAGATGGTGTAATATAATTTTTATTGACCAGTAGATGGCAGCTTTTACCAATTGATAGACTGAGGTTTTCAAAACCAAAATCCGCTGTTTAGCGCATCACCAAGGTGCAGGAGGTTCCATGCAGCAACATCCAGCTTGGAGGAGAAACAACTCCTGATGTGTTATACCAAATTTATGTACCAATCTTTTTGGTAAATGAAAATAGAGTTGAAGGACTACACACATATTTTGGGACAAAGAATCATTCACCTAATTCATATTCAGGAAAAGTGAATCTGTCTGGGAATTCAAGAAATAACTTATATTTGTATGGCTATGCTCCATTTTACAGAATAGAAGGTGGTATTAACTGCCAGCTAATAGGGAAAAAAATGTCTTGTGCTTATAGCTACTACAAAGTGCGTGCTGTTTGGAAAGCTCAGATATTCGTTTACTTCATATTTTCCGTGATACCCATGCAACCATAATAATAGTGTTAATAATTAATCGTTATTAATTCTATGTATTTTGATTGTTTTTATTGGAGGTTCTTTCAATATCACTTTGACATGTTATTGTATGATAACTATCAATATTTTTCTGAAGTAATGTACTAATTTAGTCCTATGTCAAAATGGTATATACCTTGGGGAATTATTCCAGTTTTCTTTTTCATTTTAACTTTCTTTTGAAAATCTGGTGAGATTCAAAGTTTTCATGAGTGATTTTTTCAGAGCATTGTCATCCAAGCATCACTTGCTGAAATCTTGCTGCTCTTGATTTTTTTGACCCCTCTGTCCGTGTACGTATAATACCTCTTCAGTTTGTCCTTGCAGACACTCTCTTATTTCACCTTCTGTTGGTCCCTTATCTCTGGTAATGTAGCCTGCAAAAAAATTCTTCTTCAAAGAGATTTCCATGAAAAACTGTCATTTGTCAAGCTCAATCTGAATACGAAAATAGGTCTTAGTATTCCCCCTCCCTGATATTCTTTTCCAGTCACTGCAGATAAAAATCACCAACACCTGACAGCTCCACTTAATGCTGACCTCTCTTCCCCAGTTTCTCCTTTTAAGGCTGTCCCTAAAAGCTGGAAATATTTTGGTGCACACACAACACACTTGCTCTGTGTGTGTATTGTGATGAGTGTGTATTAGTTTTTAAAAGCACAACTGGGTGGTGCTCCATGACTAAGGCTCTATCGCTTTCAAGATACACATAATAAGTTGAATGTTTTGATTCAGGTTCCAGAAGGAGTGATAATGAGGCTGTGGGAGGGAAACAAAACACTTCCTGGTAGCATTCAGTCATTGCTCAAGAATGGAGTGTAATCCATTTCATCTTGCTGCGATCTTCCTGCTTGCTTGAATAATGTGCAAGCAGCAGCTGTAATGTTATATAAGAATATTTCTATTAAATGCAAATGGAAACAACTGTTTCTTGAAGATGTCCTGCCTGGCGAAAATATCACTAGGGAGAAGGCACACTAGATTAAAGAACTGACCAAACTGAGAAAAGGTTTCCCAGCTGGAAGGTAGAAGGGAAAAATTCCCGGATCTTCCTGGAAAATAGCACAGAAAAACTGTGGTTTTTCTGTGCTAAGCTCAGTTACTTGCAAATCCTGTTTCAAACCAGAAGGTTTTAAACTCTCCCAAAATGTCTCAGTTGCAGTTTTGTGAAGTAAAAGAAGTGGGAAATCAAGAACATAGGCTTCTGTGGCCTTTGTTGTCCTTGTTAGGATGGAGCATGGTAAGGGCAAGTGAAAGCTGGAAATGTAACATGGTAGCAATGATGTGTGCTCAGGTTGCAAGGCATTAGGCTTGCAATCCATTTCTGAGGGCAGGAAAATACAGGAAAGATGTTCAAGAAGGTTGAGGATGTGGAAGTGAGATTCTGGTTTTGGTGTGGTGAAGATGGAAGGGGTTTGTAAGATCCCCCTGTAAGAGGGAGGAAGATCTTCCTTGTCAGAGGGAGGAGGGTTTTAAGAAGGTGAGTGACAACATGGCATACTAGTTCAGAAAAGTGAAAGGAGATGTCTGTCATAGAAGTAGCATAAAGCTCTGTCTTCTTCTTGATACCCAGGCATGTTCAGTATGGCAGTGTCTGAAATGAAATGCTGACTGGTAGATTTCCATTCTTAACTTGAAGCATTTTGTGTTTATAAATACATTTGAATTTCAACTGTATGCATTCTTCATGAGAGTTTAAAGGTTGTAGCACCTTGTGAACTTCCATCTCAGAATATTCTAAAAACTCCCAAACCCTAGAACCAATTCACTGTTGATTTCAGTGTTTCAAAAGATGGGAAAAGACCTCATACAAGAGCTTTGAGGAAAATGTATTTCCAATCATGCGCTGATTTGTATGAGAAAACACTATTTTTGACTAGAACTGAGCTGCATTTTACAGGAGATAAATTCTGCCATCCTTCTGAATATAGCTTTTTTTGAAAAACAATCAACATTCCAGCACCAAAAAATGAGGTCTCGAAGTTCCTTTTATGGAAAGCACCAGGAGCTAAAGCCGCATGGGCCGCCTTCTTGCATTTAAAGAAACCTATAAACTTGCATAAGTGGTATTAGTTATTGCTTCATCTGATAAGTAGAAAATATATGTGTGTATATTTTTCAGCGAGAATATATTTAATATTCACATATTTTTGCTATGAGCAAATAATTTACTTTCTATATTGAGTCAATATGCTCCTGTGATTAAAAACGTACTGCAGCGAGTTTATGCAGCTAATACTAAGATCAAAATGAAGGTGATTTTAATTGTCATGTAATTATTTAGCTTTCTTATCATTTCTGTTTTTGAAGGTAATTCTGACTGTCACCTTTACGATAATCAGTTAATAAATCCTCATGACTGTTACACCTTTATGCATAGCACTAATCTGAACAAATGGGCTGCTGACAGCTGCAATAAATTGCCAAGAATGAGTGCTGTCAGAGAACAAGTTGTTTCTGTGAACATAGAGAATAAGTAAATCCCATGTCATGCAATTTTATTCAGCTGAAGTTATTTGCAATCCAGTGCAGCAGGATTTATAGCATTATTAATTGGTATGAAAAATGCACATATATCTTTAAAATGACAGTGACTTTTGCTTTTATTTTGTGCCAGGAAATTACTGCTGACTTCATCTGTATCTATTTTCATAAGTATTTATTTATAGGTGCTATTGTCTTTTTTCCGATTTGATGCAAATTAAATAAAAAAGACCTTGTATGTATCAAATTCATTTAGGCTGAGTACTAATTTTATCTATAGATAAGTGGAATTTCCCATAATCTCTCTAAATATTGACACAAATATTCAGATTGATTTTGTGAGTGTAACGGATGTTATGAAATATAAAAGTTAAAATACTAAAAATTACTTATTTTTGTTTATAATACCTAATCTGCTGTGCCCCATCTGTTTAGGGTTTGTTTTTCTTATGGCAACACAACCATAGAGTAGTTTTTGGGTGTACATAAATACAAATAGTATGCAACTATGATTCTCTAATTAATCTGAAAGCATGAGAATATGCTATCAAATTTCTAAATTCAAGCGAGATTTTATTTTAAAAATACAAAATTATAAAATATTTATGGTTCAGGGTTTTTTTTCTCCCCACTGACATTTTTATAATTTTGCCATGGGGAACTGAACATTATCATAGCGAACTGAGTTGTATATGAGTACTCAAACATGCATGTAGAGCTGGGTGAAGGACACTAAATATGCTGCTGCAAGTATTTCTTCAGATCTTTTACTAGAGGTGTTGTGGAGACTGTGATTTATATTAAAATATTGGCAAATTTCTGTTGCCCTAGAAGAAGGCTTTGAATAGTATTTGTGAAGTCCATGTTAATGTTAAAATCAGTTTAATGTTAATTAAAATTAATGTTTAAAATGTTAAAATGTGAAGTCTTGAAGTTTTCTCATTTTTGCAAAACTCTGTAAACAAAATGGCTTCCTCTGGAAATGTAACCAGTACTTTAATATGCTGGTCTTTCAAAAATACTTTTTGTATTGCAGTTTGAAAATTTCTGCATATGGAACTTTGAAAGGTGTATTAGAGTAAAAATGTAAACATAATGGTCAATGTGCTGTTGTAATTGTGAGTTGAACTGTGTGCACATGTGAGTTACAACAATTCTGTGCAAACACAGAAGAACACACAACCAGTAGTCTGTGTGTAAAATCATTTGTTGATTATACATGATGACTAAAGTTAAATGAATTGCAGGTGCATTTCTTGATGTAAAATAAAGATTATGCCTGAAGCACTAAAATGTAAAAATGCTACTGCCAGGTCTGCCTTTGAAAAATCCTGTAATGTGCTGAGCCATCTCCATTTCTGATTGTTGTCAAAAGGAGACAGATATAATAAAAAAATTTGGCCTTTAGGTGTTCCGTACCTTATTTATTCCTATCTCAGCACATCTTTACTAATGCAGAGGCACTTCTGTTTTGCTAGGAAGCCAAAAGACTTCCAGTTTTTGCTCAAAAATCTTTGGTAACTCTCTCATACCAGATACTTTATTATTTACAACTCTTACTGACAGTTGTTATTGTCCTGTTCTGACATGAAATTGATAGCATTCTCCATCGTATGCTGAGATACAGAATGCTGCGTGCAAGCTGGGCTGTTTACAAATCCTACTTCTGACCCTATGTCTTCTCACATATGGAAGTCTACTCCTTGAAGAGTGGCAAAGTAAAAGGAAGGGATGAGGAAATATGGAATGGCCTGTTTAGACATGAGGAGCATGACAGTGTGTAGAAAATGGTGAAGAGTGCAAATAGGGTTTTGTGACAATTTATGAAAGGCACAGATTGGAACTGTGTGAAAACTCTTGCAAAATTTCTTGGGCCAGCTAGTGAGGAAAGAACTATATAGGGAAGCATAACATTTATCAAAGCAATAGACTGATTTAGCAGATGAAAGTGTTAATTTTGCTGCAGAGAAATTGCACCAGTGACAGCACTAACAGTCTGTAGTATGTGGTTGTGCCATGGGGACAACCTAGGAAATATCACATCAGAAACCAATTGTAAGTAATTTCTGCCTGTGCAATATCAAAAGTAAATCTGTAACTTTATAGTGAAGAATTATGCTTAGGAAAAAGTTAATCTGTCATTTCAAAATCCATCAGCAGGTTATTGTAGCATGGACTGTATTTCCTTTAGCAAGCAATAAACAGTAGTTCTGTAGTCAGGCATTGCTTGGTGACTGGTGAAATTGTATTTCATAGAGCTCTCATATTTCTGTTACTGGGACTGACTTACCCCAAACTGCAGGGCTCTTTCTTGCCTTCCATGTGTTGCTACATGGCAACTGTTCTTCAGGTCCTGCTGAGGTCACCTGTCCCATCTGCACAGGGATCCTCTCCAGCTTCCCCAGCTAAGCACCATTCCTGTCTTTAGTCAATGTCCTACTTAGCTGAGATACTGTCTCTTACCCCTTTGGGAGCTTCCCTGATTTTCAGTCTTAACACCTCTATCAACCACTTATCACAAGCATCATGTGGAGTCCATAATTTAATTTCTTTCTCATTATCTTTACACTTAAAAATGTCACACTCCGATTCTTCCAAGAAATTCACATTACTGCAGTCAACACTCAGGGTTTCTGAGATGTATCATTTTCTGCTAGTGCTTTGCAAAATTTTCCCTCTCCTTTTGTTTCTTGGTTTTACTGGAACATTTTACTCTGCTCATAAAGATGTGGAGTCTCACAAATCATGCCTTGCTGCTTCTGATGTGTGTCCAGCTCAGTTCTAATTGTGGAATCACACAGTTTCCTCTCCTTGGCATCCTTTGGTGCAGCATAGACCTGGATCACAGTGGAGTTAAAAATCGGTGTTCCTGAACAAGTCATGATGGTAATTAAGTTGCCTGGTTTGTAGCCAAGTGGTGCTTTTCTGTCCCTATCACTTAGGATTGTGCCAGTTCCTCTTTTATGCTTTATTTTGTCATGTGAGAAAACGATCTCACTATCTGCTGTCTCTCACTTGCCTGGCCACCTGGCTTTTAAGAAGCCTTCTATGTCATGTTGCTACCTTTGTAATTCATTCATTAGCAAGAATATTTCACCGGGGTGCCAACACAGTCTTACATTCCAGGTTCTGTTAGAACTAAAGAGGGGAGGTGATTTTTACCTGTTAGACATGCTGATAATAAAATACTACATATAGTTCTGCCTTCCACACTTTAAAAAGGATGCAGGAGAATTTCACTGGATCAGAAAAGTTACAAAAAGTCATTTGAGGGCTGTAGGAGATATGTTCCTAGGAAATGTATAGGGAGCTGAAAGTGTTTAGCATATCAAAAAGAAGATCAAGAGGAGATATGATTATAGTGTATGAGTTCCTTCACTAGAAGAAAACATGAAACACTAAAGGGTTTTTCAACTGGTAAGGAAAGGCATAAAAAGAACCAAAGGCCACATATATTCAAATTAAAAATAAATCTGAACTATATTTCTAAAATTTTGTGTGATTAACACACAGAACAGTTTCAGACAAGTGGTAGATACCCCTTGAACCTTCAAATCTTCCTCCGTGGGAGCTGTACCCTGTTTTTGAGCAATTCATCTGTGATAACTTTGGCACATGAGCTTGATGCACTTCTGTGGTTTTTCTCCCTTCTGATCTCTCAAGACCTGAAAATCCAGCTACGCATGGTGTCTGGTAGTGTTCACATGCAGAACTGATAGGTGGCATACATGCCACCTACACCGCTTTCCGAATGGCCTGCTAGACAGGGAAATTGTTCCAGTGCTCCTGCCCACCACTTGAAGTGCTGAAACAAGTGTGCACTGAGGGGGCCATAGAGAATGGAAGGTACAGAAAAATTCAAACTGCCCTAAAAACTACAGTTACCTGAAATGTGATTTATAGTCATGCTTGGAAATCTGTCTGTGGAGTTAACGGCAATTTTTTGTCAATAATTCTTCAGGCTGATCTCATTACAGGTGGAAAAAGTCTTTGCCTTTACCAGCAGCATGTAAATAATAATTTCTTAAGAAACAGGATTGTACAAAGTTAGTATTTTCTCATGTTTTCAATGTGACAGCTGCTGGTCATATGTAGCTTGTGGCCTTCTCAAGATGGCTGTAATTTTTCATGGTACCCAACTTGAAAAAACAGGACAAAAATTTCTTATTCATTCTGCCGCACTTTCTCGTAATGTATAAATTCACCTTCATCCTCAAAGCATCTCTGTCCTCCATGGTGAAACAGTTGTAGGAAACAAGTGCCTTTTTAGAGACCATCTTAACTGATGTAAAAGTCAGCATTGCTAAAGAATTAAAGCTTGTAATACTTGAATATATTTTCAGTAAAATATAAAGGGACATTGTCAGCTTGAGCTTTCCAAAGATATTTACATTTGGAAAACAGATACTTTCCAAACAGATCTTTATTTTTGGGAGTATTTTGTTAGCTTCAGTCCTTCTAAGGAAATTTAGTACAAGAAAGGGTTTTGTGGTTTTCCTATGGGAGTCTGTCGAGATTATTCTAGGATAGAGTTAGTCTTTAGGTAACACCTTAATAAAACCAGGCTTCCTTCACTTTTTTGTGTCCAATACAAAGTCCTGGTGAGGATGGAGGAGAACAAACAAAAAATAGTTTAATTTTTTTTCCTTTTTTTAAAAAATAATTTCACATGAGATCAGACAAAGTTGATTTTTTATCATGAAAAAATCAACTACTAATGGGGAAAAAATAGCAATTTTTCTTACAATGTCTATAGATTGGAAAGTCTTACCATTTTACTGAAGTGCATGTGCTGTAAATACACTCCCCTTGTGCTCCTTGAGCACTTTCAAGTTAGGCACATGTATGTTGCATCTCCTGCCAGGCCAGGGCAGAGCACCTGGCACAGGGTGAGAAATCTGCTTTCTCAGATTGATGTGCATAAAGATGCTCTTAACCTGGACTTCTGTAAAGCACAAAGTGACACTCCTTAATGGAATAACTTTATATTTTTATCAAATTTTCTGAGGGTCCTTGAGTGACTAATTTTCCTTTAAAATGGTTAAGGCTTTTACTGGAAAAAATTTTCCCGATCACTTCCTATCTGTGTATGATTTTGGGAAATAACAAGCTGATGATGGCTGGTTCATGGAGATTTATCAAGTAGGTAGATACATATTTCTCAGGTAATCTGTTCTAGATGTGGTGCTATTAGGAATATTTTATTGCTGTAGGAAAGGTGCACAGGTAGAATCAAATTGTCAGTTGCTTCTTCAAGCCTAAATAAAAAGACTGGACTACTTGTGTTGTTAAAGTGCTGTAGCTTCAAGAATTGAATAAATTGTATCTAGTAGCTCTGATATAGACCTTGTAATTATACATTCATTGCTTTTTTCTGATGGATATATGTGAGATAGCTTTTGTTTTCTATTTTTGAGTGAGGAGTGGATTATTTCTGCATTACTAGTATGCCATTACTAATGGCTTTCTGATTCTTTCATTGATTTTGAGAGAGTTTAGACTGGTTCTTTAAATGTTTATTGGTTGAAGAGTCAATATTGTTGCTGAATACTATTTTTGAGGGGTATCTGTTTTGAAATAAATTATTGAAGAGTATTTAATACCGGAGCTATTTTAACCTACTACAGCTTTGAATGCTTGATTACAGTATTTGTTGTCTTAAGGAGGGCTTTAAATTCCTCACTGCACCCTAAATAAGAATTTGACTGTTTATGTACATGTATGAAGCTTGTATTGACTATCAGCCTGAACTGATAGCAACAGCTTTATTTTCATTTCTATTGCCAATTTAATTTCTCACTCCCTATCATCCAAACAGTTCAAAATAGAAGAAAAGCATTAAGTTCAGAATGCTACATGAATTAGAAATTTTTTCATTGTAAGATAATTGAATCTTGTTACTGTATGAGCTTTGCACTAGTTAAGTGAACTGCATAACAGGCAGTAAATGTCTTTATAAAAACAAAAGGCAGTTTTCCTGTAGTAAATCTGATCTGCCTGTGATAGAGAAATGCTCATTTTATGAGGATGCATTTATTCTCATAATTGGCTATTTCCTATCCTTAAATGGCTGTATTTTCATGTCTGTCACCTTCTCAATTTATTGGCCCTGCAGTGACAATATTATCTTCAAAATCAATTGACATTTTATGAAGAGTTTGCTAGATGTTCAGTTTAGTGAATTAGTGGCGTATAGTACATGTGCTTGTCACATTAAATAATCCCTGTTGAAAGCAGAGTATACAGCTGCTAACCTATACACAGACTATATATAAATTTATTTTATTTCAGTATTACTGGTGTTTTTATTTAGAGCTTTTCATTTATTTAAAAGGTTGGCAAAATTCATTTTGGGATGTTATAAGTATTCTGAGTAGTGCTTTTTCACAGAAATTCCTGTCCAATGCAAGCTGGCATTACATTTGACACAGACACTGAATTTCTATACATGCTCAGAGTTACAATCTGGGAAAGTTGAAACTCGTGCATTGTACAAAATAAAGTATTAAGCTAAGCTGTGGACAGACTAATCAACAATAAGATATTACTGTTCTATTTGAACGATTATAGTCAGCTTTAGTATCTCAGTAGCAGAGATGCTCTTTTGCCTTCCTTGCTTTGACTTATAGTTCTAAAGATGTTGCAAAGCTGTTTCTGCTGTCTGGCACATATGGAATCTTTCTTCATTAGTTCAGTGTATGTTACAGCCAGAGTTATTTGGAAGAGGATCCCTCAAGCAGGGCAGATTTGCTTCAGCTACTCTCCACACACTCTGCATAGACCCTACTCATTACAGCCTGAGACATTTCATTATATTGGGAGTTGTGGCATCAGATTTTACCCTGGGTGCCACCATGAGGATTCAACCCACACACGGCTTACTGCATGAGAGCTGAGGTGCATGAGTTGAGTTTCTCTATGCTCAGTCATCTTTATGCTATCACAATCAAGCCCACGTGGAATTTTATTTTTTAAGAAAGCATTTTTACTGTTGTTAGGTGACAGCTGTTCATGTGAAAATTTATGTTTTGTATCTATACAAGGGGTGTAATTAAAGTAAAATTTACATCTGAGCTGGATTTTTTTAAAATTTTCCCTGACTGCATTTGAGTAAGGAATAATTGCTAATCTTGTTTCTGCTGTCTATGTTTTCTTATTAATATTGATTTTTCATTTCAAAACTGTGTAACTCTGAAAAAAATAAACAAGTGACATGGGTTAAAGCTGAAGACAAATTAAGAATTTTTTTCAGAAGCTGGGCGGGAGTTTCTGCTTACTTGCTT
Source organism: Cettia cetti (assembly GCA_013401135.1). Lineage (NCBI taxonomy): Eukaryota > Metazoa > Chordata > Aves > Passeriformes > Sylviidae > Cettia > Cettia cetti. Next base: position 116,067 of record VZUI01042717.1, read on the forward strand.
TTTTTTGTCCATTTGAATGCAAGCAAGCCAATGTGGTCTTGTTTGATGTGAGAAAAAACACGTGCTGATGGAGAATGTGTGTTTCTAGGTGCCAGATTGACCTGTCGACACTGAGTAAAGAGCAAACCCACAAGTTGGAGATGCCTCTAGAGGAGGGAGAGGGATACCTGGTGTTGCTGGTCACTCTCACAGCCTCAGCTGCAGTCACTATCTCTGACCTCTCCATCAACTCCCTGGAGGACCAGAAGGAGCGAGAGGAGATACTGAAGAGATATGTATGAAGTTGTCTTTCATCCTTTGTTAGCAAAATATTGGCCTATATAAAAAATAACTATAATGAGGGGGAAAATCTAAATATATCTCTTCTATTCTAATCACACCTAGCCAACGAAACTCATTTAAAGCAGTTACCAATATAGAAATAGTTACAGCCAGAACAGGTAGCATCAAGAAGGCTACAAATGCTCTTCATACAATAAGGTTATTTTTTACATGGTAATTGAACTGTTTGATAAGGTATCACATAACAAAGGTAATTTTACTGCCTTGCAGATAATTTTTACCAAGCAAAAAAATGACGAAAGGATCATTCAGCAACTTGACCGTTTCTAGTGATCATTTATGCCAAATAATTTGAGGACCTAATGGTTTTCAGCTCTTTTTTGAATCATCTGTTAAAGGGCAAGAAAACTGATTTTTTGTCTTCATAGTAGAGGCTGAGGGCACATTAAAATAAATGTTTCAAACAATGTTTCCATTTAAAAATATTCTGAAGCAGATTATTTTAATTTCCCAGTGTCCTCGCATTACACAGAATCTTTGTAGTTTTATCAAAGCAACAGAGAGGGGAGCTCTCACTCCAGCATTTGCTAATACCTAAATCACTGAAAGTAACTATCTCACTACACACGAAGAAAGAAAGAAAAAAAATGCTATTTCCACTTGAAATTACAAAGCTTTTATTGTACAATGCTGCCAGGTGTTTAGAAGGGCTTCTCTAGACACTCAGCCATTAAACCAAGCTCTGGCTATCAAAGAGGCTGCTTAATTTATTTTTAAGATTTAAAAATATTCCTATTCCATAACGGACATCCTTTCAATAACTGAATTTAATTAAGATGTACCTTATCAGGCTGTGCAGATAACATGAAGTCCTAGTACTAATGCTGTACAATATTCTTCAAAGATTAGCAGGATGTGTGCTTCAGCAAATTTATTCTGTCTATCTCCACTGTATCAGCTGTCTGCTAATGCTTGTACAACTCATACACCAATAGTGTTATCATAAACACAATTTAATAGAGGTGACTTAGCCAGGCTAAATATAATATTCCAAAATGACCTGAAGCCCAAGTTATTGTCCACCATCTCTGAAAAATGATTACAATTAAGAGAGTTACTGCACATTTTGGAATCCACCAAGACAGTCTGTGGTTGTCAAAATAGATGTCTATAAGTAGAATAATTTTTTTGATGGATGTTTTTGAGGTGCCATAGTTCATGCTACCAACAGCAACAATAATGTATTTCTGTGGCTTACTCTATGTGATGATATGGCAGACAAGTGATACTGATGGTTTTGATTATTTTAGTTGAAGTACAGAAACATGTTACAACTGTACTGTTAATAATTTTCCCTAAATCCTCAATTTTTTGTCCCCAGTGTAAAGCATAATTATGCGGCATAAGATTGATCCGGTTTATTCCTGTTTCTTGCAAATACAAGGATATGTGTCTGTTCATATATTTACATTGGTGTATGCATTTCAAAACTTTTAAATTTTAGGAAGATATTCATATTGCAGAGGTATTAATTTCTCATTATGTGTTTCTGAATATTGTGGCATTTACATACTTTTTTTGATAAATTGTTCTGATTTTATTAAAATTGCCAGCAGAAGTAAGAAATTACCAGTATTAACTTAATTCAAGTGGTTTATTTTCACTGCTGTTGAATTTGACTTTGGCATTCATATCTGCCCTTCAGAACTAATACAAAGACAACGTGTGGAATTAGCAAGATGTAGAGTTCCCTGTTGAGGGGCTGTATTTTGGGGTTTATTTCCTCTTAAAAACATCTAGCTTTCATTTGAGAAAAGTATTTTGCACCCTTTCTACAGCCAAAAACAGCTAATGAGTTGACCTTGCCATCAGATCAAATAGCCTTAGAAAATGACTCTATTACTGTCACTTAACCATTTGTAGCTGAACATCAGAGCCTTACAAATTAAACAGGCATTACTGTTTGAACCATTATTTTACCACAATTGTCTGAAAAGATTAATTCCTTTTGGGGTGAGGAGGGGGGCACATTAATGGGTACAGACCAAGAGAGATTGTATGACCTTTTCAGAACTGGTGTGCTGAACTCATGGTCCCCCTTGTCACAGTTTAAAAACCAGAGGAGCTAGTTTAGAGAAGTTGTTAGCATTCCATTTTTATTATGACATTTCACAGTCATCCGATTTAATGTCCCTTGACCAGATTGTCCACTGTGAGACGATGGGCTTGAAATGTTATTTAGAGCATTGATAAAAGGTGAGCAGTTCTAAGATGACAGCGAGTCATAAGGCTGGTGGTGTGACATTAATTTTCTCCATAACAGAGATGGAATAAGACGTCATGGTGACAAGCTGTCAATCAGTACTAGCCCCTCAGTGTATCTCAATGCCATGGGATGGGGTATTGCTTCTCCCATAATAGAGCTGAACTGAGATGCTCTTCCTGACAGCTGCTGCAGCCATACAGAAAATATATTATACAGCCTTTCATTAAAAAAATAAAGAAGACTCATCTCCAGAGCATTTCAATCTTTTCCCATCTATTGAGGGCTGAAAAGATTCCCAGCAAATCACAGACTCCTCTGCCATGGAAATTCTAGGCTTCAGAAACTATGCGGATTTTTGATACCTTCAACAATAATCATAAATAAGAAGGCAGAATATCATCTGATAAATCATTACTTAAAGTTATATGTTTAAAGTAATGTGTTAAAGTAATTTGCTTCTCCAAGAGCCTCTGTTGTGGCATTGTATTCATTTTCATCGGTCTCCCCAGTCGGTATGTGCAGTAAATGAACCAAAGCCAGCTACTTTCTGGAAATTAAAGTTCAAAAATTCTGTGGGATTCTAACAAAGGTGGCAAAGCAAAATATAGCAGTGGCACCCTTTCGAAGAGTGAGCTAACCAGAATGAAATTTGGAAAACGGGGACTGTATGGCATCATAGGAAGTGGGTGCTGTCCCTCATCTTGCTTTGTATTTGGTTTTTGCCTTGTTTTATTTCTACAGCTTGGTGTTTGTTTTGGTTGCTGGGAAACTTGGGTAGAATGTGGAAACATTTTTGTAAGTCTTGTCATTTTCATCATGTGTATTACAGCAGAATTATCTCTGTTCTGGTACCAGTTTTGATAAGAAGCTTCCAAACCCTGATCATCATTGTAATAAATGAGGAGTACCAAGACACTTTTGAATTATAACAGTGCTACCTGTAATACCATCTCTGCCAGTCTCAGGTTTTAAGCACATAAACAGAGGGTTGAATGTGTGCTGATTAAAGTTGACCATCAGTATTTTGAAGTCATATTTATGATGATTATCTTATAATTTTTAAAAATTTATTCATTGTTACCCTGTTATGGTGCATGTATGTAACATATGGGCCACTACACTTAATTAGATTTTTAAGTTCAGTGTAGCAAGGTCAAATCTTTGCTGTAAACAGTAAATGGTCAGCTGGAGTTTGTGAAATCAGTATCAGTGTGATTTAACTTAGAATTGTCTTATTAATAGAAAAACAGGGATGCATATTATATATCTAACATCTTAATGGATAGATTTTCTGTGCAAAAGCATACTGTTTATGCAAGCTGAGATTTAATATTTCATTTAAGCAACATTTGTGATTTTTAGATTCAGTGATGTAATTTATTCTCATTTTCCATAAGAGTAAATTTTGCTTTTGTAATAAATTAAGGAATTTTTGGTTTTTCTGATGCTTGTTTTTTGTAGAAATCTGGACATTGTCATAGGCAGTGGAAAAAGTTTCACCATATTAAAATTTTAGAGAAAACTATAGGCATTAAATACATTAGTCCAGATTTTAAAATATTTCAAAAAAAAAGGTATGGGCTACTATTTATGAATAAAATTTGCAAAACCAACCAAAAATGTAGACCACATATACAGATTTGCTAATCTAATTTTAGTTTATTCTTTTGGAGTTCCTCCTCTAGGTTATCTAAGAACTGAACAATGAAGCCAGGCTGGCTATTAATTGATTCCAGATTCAAAGTTGCATTCAATGTTTAAAACTCTGCAAATTTTAAATTTTACTAAAAGCTAGAGTTTGAGAATTATAGCATGTCAAACCTAATTAGTGCAATACTCCCAGTTTGTTAGTTTTAGTTACTTGAAAAAGGAGCAGCTTTGGAACATAGTTTTTAATAAACTTTCTGTGTTGGATGAATAAATGCAAGTGTTGGTGTAGTGAATTCTTTTTTCTTCATCTTTTTTATACGTGTAGTTATTGAAGAAATTTATGCTAAAAAATATAATGATTTATGGTAAGAGATTTCTGCCATGGAATTTGAAACATATTCTTTTTTATCCTTTCTGCTTGTGATGATTATGAAAGTTATTAAGTAGTTGTTATCCTCTTTTGGTTCCTTTTGCTGATGTTATTCACAAGCTTATGTAGTTGTATATGGTATATGCAAGTTTACATGTAATAGTCAACTACAAAAATCTATATTGGCCCCAGGCCACTGGTCAAGATAATATTGGAGCCATCAGAGGGAAAATGTGAACACAGATCTTGCAAAATAAACGAGGGAGAGGAATTGCTTTTTTTTTTTTTGTGTTAATTTCTTAATATGCTGTTATACTTTCAAATTTTGAAGCACAGTTATTCCCATAGTATTAGGGGATTAATTCACTAGAATTTGTGTTACATTTAATCAATCATATTCTGACTTTACCTTTGTAATTTTCATTGATAATTAAAGTTGCAAAATACAGGAAGAAATGCAAACAACTGCATGTTCTTCAGCAAATAATATTTAAAAGTATGAGTATGTAGACAGAATTACAGTAACTTATATCTGGGCTAGGGAAGAGAGTATTAATATTGCTTTTGGTTTGTCTCTTTTGCAATCCAGAATTGTTTTTCTCTTTATTATTTTTTAGAGTCCTATGATGATGTTCCATAACATCAGTGATGTGGGATTTCTTCAGGTGAAGGTCATCAGGGCAGAAGCATTGATGGCAGCTGATGTCACAGGCAAGAATTCGTTTAGTTTCTGTGACATTGAATACTGTAGTAAGATTTGGTGTTCTCAGAACTGGGAAAAAAATGCTTAAAACAAGTATTCATCTACAGGTTATGTTCTATTTGTGCACTTTCACCTTCTGCTCATTAATGAAAAAGACTAAACACAAATTAAAGTTTTTTAAGCAAGGCATCAAGTCATTCTAATGCTAGCAGAGCCCTGTGTAGGTTATTTCTGATAAAGGTGAAATACACATTTTTCTCCATCAGACATCTTATAAAAATTACATAGAAGAAACTTCTTTTATTTTAGTAGATGAAACTGTACAAAATTATCAACATTAAATTCCAAGGGACGAGACAAATAAAAGGTTCCAGAGTTAGATACTACTTTAAGGTTGTTGCCAAAAGAACCACTTGATACCTGTCAGATATTTAGCACGGCTGCTGTTGGTTTCAGACATTTCAACTGAATGAAGTTTGCTGTAGCTACTGCTAATCTTTTTAAGATAAGGGAAATAAGTTTTTTTTTTTTTAGGTTGTCTGTTTTATGTTCCAAGTTGAATGATTAATTTGACATGTTGCTTTGCAAAATAAAGGAAAAGTATTTCAGCCATACTGACCGTATTTCTCCAGTAATGTCTAAGTTATCTCCCCTAAGTACAATCATCTTGATACCACATGAGTTGGATGGAGCAGAATAAGCTGCATCTGTGTCAGAAAATAGTTGTCTCTGCTTTAAAACAATGGAAATTTTTAAAAATGGGAAGAGAGTAAAAGGAAACTAGAATAAATGTTCTGTTAAAGGAGCAGATATAGATATAGAGCAACTTGCTCTATTTTTAGTAGTTTTTTGATAATTAACATGACTACCAGTATTTCCGACAAGGTAAAATAATGCAAACATTTTATTGCTGAAATTGATCATCCAGTTTGTAGCACACAAAATAACAGATTCTATTTTTGTAGAAATGCTTCTAAAGATCCCTCCGTCTGGTTTGACCTTATAATCCAATGTTGTCTGAACAGAGAGAGAGATTAAGTTATTCAGGGGCAAATGGGATAATTCAGTCCCTGACCTCGTTCAGTCTTTGACTTTTCCAAATCATCATGTTATTTGTGCTGCTATTTAACAATCCTTTTGGAAATCTATTTGATTCAATTAAAGATGTATAGAGCTACCAAAAATTTTCAGACATTATATTTAGGATGACAGACAGGAAGATGGGGAAGAACACTCAGTATCTTCCCTTGTTAGTAAGAAAAAGTATTTATACACCAGATGTATTTTGTAAGATGGCTGCACATTCCAGATATGACAGAAATCTTGTATATTCTCGACAAAAGTAACTGGGTATTTTGAAAAGAGGATGAAGTGGTTTATTATCTGCTATTGTAGTTTATAGCTATTTTTAGTAACTTGTGCAGGTCATTAATTTAAAATAAAACTTTGAATAGTAATAGCAATAAAGTAGGTGTTTGGTGATTGTCAATAAATCACGTTTGCAAAAATTCTCTGAATACTTGACCCACCTTTATTCAACAAAGTAATTAGCGTGGAGACTGCTGTCATCAGTGATGTTACACCACTAAGTATTGCTTCTATGATTAAAAGCTAAGGACTAGTTTGCTTATCTATTGTGTTTTCAAAGTTAATCTTTTGCCCCTGAGTCTGAAAAGAAGCTGGAACAACTGTATAATATCTCTGAGTTTTGCTCAGTTTCCTGTCTACTAAACATATCCCATTTCACTTCCAGGAATCTTTTCATGTGAAGTAATAAATAAAAATTTATTAGTTTGAGCTGAGTAGATCTTTAAAATCCTTAATATTCCATCATTAAACAGAAGCACAGAGGGGAAAAAGATTTCTGTAATCTTAAAGTACTCATCAATCCTACTATCATTGCAAGGATTTTTTTCCCCCTTTTAAAACATGAAATTTTTCCTTTGTGCCATACATTGGGCAGCATTGTAATACTGTCCTAACTCTGTGAATAAAGAGCAGTTGAAACTCCTGTTGAAACAATGAGTAAAAGCACAAATTACTTTTCAATGAAAGTCTCAATTCTACTCTTTTCCTCAAAAAGCTTATAGCCTCCCTCAGCAGAATGCTACTACAGTAGATCACTTTAGTTAAGCCCCTAATAAACTTTTGATAGCCAAGGGCAGTTATTTTTCTCCACTTTCAATAGCTTAATGTTGGACAGTGTGCTTCAAATCCTTAAGGTTAGTACAGATTTTTTTTTTAAAAGGAGAGTGATTAAGGGTGGTGGTTTGGGTCTCGGCTTACAACCCCCCTCATATATATATCCAATGAATAATGTGCCAGTTTGAGCTGAAATTTCAGTTAAGTTGTAGGCGGGAGAGCAAGTAGACATTACCAGTTTTGATATGCTGTGCCGCTGGAATATTAAAAATATCCCAGAAAAGTACAGTCAGACGTCTCACTCAACCCACTTGCCCGGAGATCCAGGAGAGGAAGAATCACTGAGGGGTTGAGAATCTCCCCACCAGTGCTTGAAAGATTAACTTGGGGTTTGGGAGAGATGAAAAATAGGGTATCTTTCAGGACTAGGGCCTTTGGGAAAATTACTTCATCTCTGAAGTTGTTTCCTCCAGAAAATCAGTGTAGTTCCATGATCAATACACAATTTTAGGGATTCCACCAATGCAAAATTATGTTCTGTTGGAAATTGTGGTCACAGCAAATACACCTTTCTGGAAAGTATGTATTATTTAGTATAAACTCTTGGAAAGTGTAATCTAATCTAATGAATGGGAAGATACTGAGAATGAAGTTTCCTTTTTTTTCCTTCTCTGTCTGAGAAGAAACTTTCAATTGAATCTTCCATTGTGTTTTAGCTATTCAGTTAATGGCTTTTTTCTCTCTAAATCCTGAGTTAGAAAGAGTTATGTTGCTGTTTCCCTAAATCTTTGCTTGCTCGTGATATCTCTGGCAGACGTCCTCAAGGATTTGGCTGCTTGTAGACCCCTGGCAGGATAGGTGCTGTGCCTACAGTAACATCCTTTGATATGAAGAGATTTTCTGATGGTTCAGTAAAACCTGAAGTGCAATGAACCCATCATGACAATTGGCTTCTGACATTATATATATGGGTTTCACCTTACCCATATAAATTACAGGTAGTAAAGCAATAAGCTCTTCACTGTGACATAGTTTAGGTTTAGGCAATAGTCAAATATATCTATTCCTTCTGCAGTGTAGTCAGGTGTAGGTGGGTGGTTGTGCATGGCTGCTGGCTTTGTAAGGCAGTGTCTGCATCTCTTTTACTGTGGCAGATGCATCGCTCCTTTTCCTTGTGTCATGAAATAAAATTCAAAATCTCTTCCTTATCATTGATAAAAAGTAAGCAGAGTGGGAAAGATGTGCCACAGGTTTGATTGATTTTAGCAAAAAGGGCTGTGCATTTAAGGAATAATAGTTCGCAACTCAGATTCATTAGCAGAGCAAAACTCAAGCTCCATAAGATGGCCTGACTAGAAAACAGATTGTTTTGTAATCTTTGGGCTTTAATTAAGATGTGTTCAATTCTAGCCCCCTGGCTCCCTTCTCCCCCTCCCCCCACCCTTCTTGCTGTGTCACAGACCAGTGATCAGACGCTTTCAGATGGTCCAGCCCATGACTTTGACCTTCTGCGAGGTCTTGTGTTCCCTGGGGAACCGTTCAGCTCATGAGGTCTGATTTCACACTTCCAGGATGCCTTGGCTCTCATAACAATGACAGGGAGACAAAGCCCTTTAGAGTGGGCCGCATGGGGACTTGTTTAAATTGGAAACTAGAGAGGAGTCAAGGAACAAGGTTACAGGCTACAGAATAGTGCTTTTAATAAAGAGCTCACAGCTCTGGTTCAGCTCAAAGAGGGCTATCTCTGTACAATTAATTGAGACATTTATCTGGAGCATCTTAGGCCTCCACTTTCTCACAGAATTATATGATAAATATCAGCTAAGAGGCAAATGAAATGTGCATGAAATGAATTTTTAACACTTTGATTACTGTGTCTTCAGTCTTCATTAGAAGTAAATTTATTTGTGTTTCTGTCCTCATTATTAATCAATTGTTTGTGTTTTTTCTGAGTACTGTGATTTCAGAACCTTATATATCAGAGAGATTTTGCTGAAGAGCTCAGTGATACTTAGGTTTGTTTTCAATTGCTTTTCAGCTTTTCCTCCTCTAAAGATGAGAAACTAAGCATAGAAAATGAGTCAGATTTTTGTTTTCTTCCTTCCACCCCCTCAGTTTTATGTCTGGAATTCAGCCTCTCTTGTAAGAAAATTCCATGTTAAAATTTTGATTATAGTACTTGAAAGTAGGAGGAAGACACCAAGATGGCTAATTGTGTGGCTGAATGTAAATGTCTTTTCTAAAAACTGTCCTGCTAAACTGTTCTAACATCACATGTACAAAAATGGTCTTTGAAATGATTCTTCAAATGCTAGGAAATGTCAGAGTGATGAACACAAACATTAAATTCACAAAGGTATGGAAGCCCATGTGTGTAAAATTGAAGGAATAAATTCAGAGGCCCTTTGGAAATACGGTTCCAAAAGTAATTTGCTCAATCAATTAGTGCAAACAGATTTCAATATACACTTGAACTATCTCCACAAAGTAAAAAAATCTAGCAGACTGGCAGAATCCTGTGGTAGATAAAATTTTTCTTTAGGTCATATGATGTAGGTTACCTGAAGACTTTGGTCCAATGTCATGTACAGCAAAGGTACTGGATTTTAAGTACCTTAAAAGTACCTTAAGTTCTAGCATAGTAATGAAAAAAACAGAATTTAAAAGATATTTTTGAAAGATATTTTATGAAAAGATATTTTTTGTTAACCATAACATTTATAATTATACATACAATGAAAGGATGACTTGTGATTAATTTTTTTTAAGTATTCTGTGGAGATGAATTTAACTTGATTACGGCATTACACTGATTTGCCTTGTAAGATACTTCAAGCATTCATGGTGTCAGTCTGTTGCAACATGTTTGCATCAGCACAGATAGAGTAGAATTGTAATTCCCATTTTAAAGATGGAAAACTAAGAAAGGTTAACTGACTCAGCTAAGGCCAACAGAGCAAGTCCTTGTCAAAGGTGGCATTTCGCTTGGATTCTGTACTTAATCCATTAGATAAGGCAGCTTCTCATGCTATTGAGCCATTCCTCCTCCTGGCCAAAGGTCAGACTGACTGTTCTGCTGCAAGCAGCTGGCTGGCAGGGAGCTTGGAACAACATTAGTGACATTAGTGTCTGCATGAGTGGCACTGCCCCCCAGAGTCATGAGCTGGCTGTCTTGTCTTCTAAAAAAATAAAGGCCTTTTTTGCTGTGGGACTTAGATCTATAGTGGATAGGCATGGCCAGAGGTCGGAGACAATCATAATAGCCTATGAAATATTCGAACAATATTTTGGCTTTTATAGCCAAGTTAAAGTTGGTGGAACTTTGTGAAGTTATGATTTGAGAACTTGACTTTTAAATGTAGAAATGGAATTGAAATTCCTTATTAAGTTTTTAAATTGTCAGAAGCATTTTTAGTTCCGTTTGATAGTGTAAGGTCAATAATGCAAAAATTCACATAATATTTAGTTTTGAATAAGGCTAATGATTTTATGAAAATTGGTTCATGGTCTAGCTAATGCTGAAATTAACTTTTTATCAGTTTTTGTAACTTTATGGACTGTGAAATGGCAAAATTATAAAATAATTTCTTTCCCTGGAGTTATACTGAAACAATGGATGTTTTCCACAGCCATGGTAGAAGTATCTCTGAAGGAATAATGGGTATCTAACCCAGTGCTATCTGCTGTCCCTTGTGAGTTAATACTTGAGAAGTGCTATAAGTTTTTTGGGGGACAGGTACATCTGCCATGTGCTCTCTTGCTTGCATATACCCTTAAGAGCAATTATATCAATGGTAATTCCTAGAAAGAACACATGGCAGCCTTAATTAAGAGAGTAAGAGCCTTTCTACAGTGACTGGTGGTCTTCATGATTTTTTCATTTTCATTCCTACAGGCTGGAATTTCAGTGACTGATGATAGAGAAACATGATGTTTATTACTGTACACAAGTGTTTTCTTCCTCTCTAAAACAGAGAATTATCCTACTGCATAAAATATGTTTCCATATTTTTGTTTACTAAAGTCTCTTGTTTTACAATATTAACTGGATAATCAGCAGATGACATGCAGTTTTTCTGGAGACAAATACTTAATAGAGTTTTGTGATAAAAAGTCACTGTTGAACTTCTACGAAACATGGCAAGCAAGTTATTCAAATTTAAGATTTGACAGCTTTTCATCAAAGAAAAGTCTGCTTTGTATACAAGTGGAGCTAGGAAGTGAGTGAAAAAGTGCTGTTATATTCAATTGAAGTCCCTGTTAGAAAGAACTGTTATGTTCCAAAATTAATTTTTGCTGGAAAACAGTTTGCTAAGAATCAAAAATTTATACTGGATGATTTTCGCCTTGGGGACCATTGAAGGAAGGCCTATATAAATTGTCCAGAAATATAAATTACATCATATTGAGTTTGACAGATCTAACACTTAGGTAAAGTTCATAATTAGACAAATAAAAGATCCTTGCACCTGAACTGGTCACATGTCTTTACCATCTCTTGTGGAAAAGTAGTACTTCTGTAGTTGAATTTGAGATGACACCCAATGGTTTGTTGTTTTGGCTTCCCCCAAGGTCAGACAGTTCAGCTTGCTTGCAGCCTGGAAGATGGGCTGCAGGGGTGTGTGAGACCAGCCCACTAGCCCATGGCCATCGTGATGCAGGGTCACCTAATATGTTTGGTGCTTGCTTGTGATTACCAGCATAGAGAGCCAGATTCAAGTCCTGGGGTGTTTGAACTAATGGAAAGGGCCTTTCTCAAACTTTTCCACTAAAAAACACACAGGCTGTGGGGTGCTCTACCAACTTGAGAAGAAAATCCAGAAGGTGAAATTATGTAGAGATTGAGGCTTTGTTGTTTTGATTTTCTAAATATTTTTAGAAGCAGTTAAAGGTTGCTTCTGTCAATCACTATTTAGGTCTGTTTTCCATCATGAAAAAGTTCATTTTCTATTTTCTTGCAGGAGAAAAATGTTTAGGTTTAACTTTAAAAGGTAACGAATCTGAGCCACTAACTGTCTTTGATTTGTTTGTGAAGGACTTCCTGGGCTCTGAGGGACTTTGAGTTTTGAAGAAAACAGCAAATAACACATCTCTAGTTCCTCATTGCTACCTCCTTTGGAGAGCTGGGGCTGATTTCACATTATGGTTATACAGTTCATCCAGGAACATACGGTAGTTCTGAGAAATAAGGTGACAAGTAAAAGACTAATTTAAATTAATGTGCAATGTGAGGGACACAGTGCTGACTGAAGTAAAATACTCTTCTTAGATCTAAGTAAGGTAATCTCAGTTTGTGCTCTGGTCTTGCTCTGTCTAAAGACACAGGATAGCACAAACAAGGATATCTGTCAAACTAGATGCAACATATGGCCTAAAATTCAGAAACTTCAAAGATAAAAATAAAGATAGAATTCAGAGCTTCAAAAGATAAGTATCTCTTTAGGGTTTTTTCAGTGGTGGCATACATTACAAAGTAGAACTCCTAGAGTTCGTTCTTAGATAGTCTAGTTCTGTAGTGGGTTAAAGGGGGGAAACGGGTAAGGGAGATCTGTCAAAAGAGAAGTTGCTTTTCCTTCCAATTATGCATGTTATGTAAATTAGCAGTTTATTGCTGTAATTCCAGAATCTCTTAGGACTGTACAAGTAGAGACCAAAAAGCATGAGACATTACAGTGAAAGAATGGATAAATTATTAACTTTGTATTGAGGTTTTCTGCAGGTTTGATTTCAGTAGGTTGGAAGGTATACTTTGTTTTTTCACTACCTACTTTTATCATGAATTCTTGCGGTAAAGTATGATAGCAGTTAGCCACACTGTGGTCATGGAATACTCAAAAATTTCAGTGTTGGTGTTGCTGGGAGCATGTTTTTAATGTGTGCCTTAGGCAGGTGGCAGTCATCTTGTTCTTGTACAGCACTGACCACATGCTCATGAATGTATTGAAAAGTTTGTTCTGGATGTCGGACTCATTAATATGTCTCTAAAGTCACTGGAACAATAGCTGAAGGCCTACAAAAATTACAGAGCATGGACTGCTAGTTGGAAGATCCTCAGTAGATACAGAGGCTTTGGTAGAATTTCTTGATGTATGAACGGTTATATACTGTTACATACAACAGCTGTGGTTTAGCTTATAGTGAAAGGCATTGTCATGACAATATCATATGGAATGATATAACTGAGGATAGGCAGCACAAGACTAATCAGAGGTTTTTATGTGTTCTTATAGAAAGGCTAGAGGGAGAGCACATACTCTTCTGAACATGTGTGATTCTTTTCTAAAATATGAGGAAAACCATTTCTGAATCTCTTGTTTGAAATAGCTAATCACATTAACTGACAGAAGTTTTCTTAGGCTGCTGCTGCCTTTGTTAGAGTGTGTTGTGCTTAAGGTACTGGTTTTGAATAATATAGTGTAGTTGGATCTTTTGGGTCCTCCTAGAGACCAAGGAGACCTAAGGACATTTTTTACTATTTTAGTGCTCTCTTAAGGCTTTCATTGGGCACACCCCCATTATTTTGAACACTTGAAATGCAGCAGGTTGCCAAGGCTGTCAGTGAGAATTAAGATTGCAGTTACTCTTTCTAATAATGAAAACTTGAAAGATGGCAGATACATACGAGTTTCACCAAGTCTTCATGCATTGTTCTGTCTTTGTCTTTCTGGATCAGTCACTTATTTGGCTTAGTATCTTAATAATGTTTGCACATACCTTATGCTGAGCATGTCAGTAATGAGTGCTGCCTTTCAGAGGCCCAGTTTGGTTATGAATGTTTCAGCATATGGAAGAAGTGCCCATGGGCAGTGGTGAAGGTGTGTATGGGAAATTTTTAACCAAATAAATGTGTTAAAACCAACATTCCTTAGCAGATATGCCCAAAGCTGGGAAACTTCTCCTTATCAGCCATGGTATTTGAACCTTGCCTTGAAGGTTCATGATATTGCCTCTATTCAAATTTGTTCTTGTAGTATTTTCAAATGATAGGATGGAGGAGGTGTGATATATTGGCTGTAAGTGAGGGATTTATTCATTTCTGAAAACCTTTTGTCTTTGGTTTGATTGAGGAGCTCTGTAATTAATGTTACATATTATTGATTGATATCCACGTAAATCTGTAAGAATAGTCATTGAAAAAGTGCATGCCACAGAAAATAAATAAATGTAGTAAATGCCTTCTCCTTGTTTATAGAAGATGCCCTGTATATGTTGCAATGTAATTTACTGTCTCCTTATATGTTTAATTAGCTCAACTCACATCGTACCACGATATGCAAATATGATTGATAATACTTTAAAAAATGAGATATAGTATTCCACCTGCTGTGCCAGTGCTGCCTTGTTATTTTAATTATCTTCTGGGTGTTTCTTTTTCAAATACTGAAAGCTAAAGAACTCAAATAATATAAATGGTTTAGATTTCCTATCGCCTTCTAGTCTTGTGCAGTAGAAACTTGAGATGTGTGGTACATCTATTTCAGCTGACTAATGAATTGTATAATTTTTCAAGATATTGGGAATTATTCGGGAGTATATGATTTTCTAGAGAAGGTAAATATCAATTAACTGTAATTCACAATGTCTTTAAAACAATTATTCCTTATCATTAAAGTTAATAATATGCACATCAACCCTTGGTGTAGTCAAAATCAATACTGTAGTTTGGGAGATGTGGTCCCTGGACAGCTTTGTCTACATACTGATTTCATAGTCATTTGTATAAGGTATGAAACAAATTATGTGTTTCCCTAGTATCATTAATGTAGTCCCACTAATGTAGCTATTGTAGCAACTCAGTTTATAGTTTCTAATAATGCATGAAAAAAATAATACAGAGTTATTGAAGAAATTGAGAAACACAATTGCCTAGTAAGCATTTAATTGCGGAAGGCTGATGCCAACATTCAATATATTTTGAACAGTTTACTGCCCAAAGACAGTCTGGAGAGAAGAGCAAGCCATGAGGTACTACACAACTCAATTGTTCATTTACATCAGACAAAGTTCCCCTCAGTCCAGGAAGCTGCAATTTGTTGTTCAGCTTTCTATTTACATGAAAAGAATGTATATGCTTGTACTCTGACAAAGGCAAAGGTTACACCCTTCAGCTGCTGTAGAAAATAAAGATATAAAATCAGGATAGCATGCCTCTATCTTGGACAGCATTTATAGCAGTTGTCATTACTGACTTAATTTGAAATATATGTTAAATAATTTAGTCCACAAAGTGATTTCTTCCCTTTATTGCCTCTTTATTGAAAGAGTTCTTCCCACCATGCCCCTCATGTTTTCATTGGTGTTCTTTCCATTGGTGTTTCTTAGTTCTACCTCACTACCCTATCCCTCCTTAACCTTCTAGGAAATTTCAGAATTGCCCTGAAGTGCTGAAGATACCAATCCCACCACCTTTTTCTGTCTCTCACTTTGGAGACACTCCTTTTTCAGACAACCAAGCTGTTCTTAAGCATTAGATTCAGGTGTCTATTTTTCTTATTATTCTTTTGTCCTAGTTTGGCCAAGGATGCACAAGGGCAGAGCCTGGGGCTGTATGGGCCTGTCCAGGCTGTTATTCTATACACTCAAATTATCTTTGCTGGTGTGTGAAAGTCAGGGAGTCTCACGTCCGAGACAAAGAGGTCATGGCTTCTGGTGGAGGAAAATGGGGGCAGTGCAGAGGTTCAGCAGCCATTTTATCCCTTTCTGGGGGGAGTGTGTGGCAAGTGGAGTGGGGGGTTGGTGCTGGTTCCAACTGGAGGATTTATCTAACATTGTGGGTTTTACATTGTCTTGGTCTTGGGGTGAAAAAATGCAGGTGTGGAAAGTTTGTGTGCCATTATCTTTCATCATCTCAGGCTTGTGGTAAAAAACGTGGTGGAGGGAGTGGTGGGGTGGCATGATCTGTGGAGGCAGTGTGTCGGACTCAGTGAGTATTTTGCATGTAACCACCCTCTCGTACACTGTTACTGTTTGCTTTCTTATCTCATTGCCATTTCCAGTAAGTTGTAACTTCAACCCATGACTTCTGCCTTTAGTTTCTCTCACCTGAAAGAGCGTTGGGGAAGAGAGGAGCAGCTTAACTTCCTCGTGGGCTTAAACTACAACACCTTTCCAAAATCAGACCTTAAAAGGGTTACTGTCAGTTTCATGTTCAATCCCTAAACATGCAGTTGTGATCGTTTTTCTTGCTCTTTCCGTAGTATCTGAGCACTGGTTGCCTGCAGTGTTTCGCTGCAAGCTGCCTATTTCATATTTAAGGACACACACACACACTTGCTTTGCCCATTATTTTTCTTTAAAGGAAAAAAAAATAGACTTCCATATCCATTTCCATTATCCTGCTTGCACACAATTATCTACATAATGCATTTTCAAAGCAGCAACTTCATACTTTCTCCTTTGGAGGCTTTCATGCTAAGGGACCTTTTCGTAAATATATCCAAAACTACTTTTTTGTGCTTTAATGTATAATAAAATATCAACCATGTTTGCCTTTCTGTTGTGCTGAGACTACAGTCTGTCATTCCAGCCCATACCATCTCATTCTTTAATTGTACTTGCCCACTTTGTCTTGTATTAGGCTTTTATATGAAGCTGTCTTTAAGATTCTTTGATTTTGGTTAGAGGATTTGTACAGTATGAAACATAATACAGCATAATAGTCTTTGGATAATTTTTGTAGATGCTATGCTTTAACAAATAATACACAATAATACATTTCCTTCTATCAAAATACTCCCATTATGTTGTCTTTAAAGTCAATGGAGAATTGGTACCATTGGAGTAAAGTTCTCTTTGCTGTCTCACAAGGGTGATTGGCATCTTTTAGCAACATGCTGAGTTTCATCAGAAGAGTCTGTATGGTGATTTTTTGCCCGCCTCAGCCCCCCCCCCCCCCCCCCCCCCCCCCCCCCCAAGGCAGAAGAATTGTTATTTTAGCAAAGAATGTTAATAGATTATGGAGATGAGTGGTGTGCTATGAGTATCTTGAATATAGTGCAGACCATTACAGTGAAGCTCAGAAAATGAGAAACAACCCCCCAAACTTGTGTTTATTTAAAGCTTGCTCATCGTGTCTTTTCTTAGTTCATAACATTTGTTCCAAATTTTCTCTTACAGGTAAAAGTGACCCATTTTGTGTAGTTGAATTGAACAATGACAGACTGCTGACGCATACTGTCTACAGGAACCTCAATCCAGAATGGAACAAAATCTTCACATTGTAGGTGTTTGAATTTAGGTGGGGGGAATGGATGGGCAGTGGGTTTTGGGTAGTTTTTTGGAGGTGAGGATGTTGGAGAGGGAACAAAAATACTTAATAGTAGTTCTAAAGAAGAATAGGGATGACATACTGGTATTGCTTAACTAGTCTAAATACATTCTGAGGATTGAAAATATGAAAAAAAATTAGAGAAATAGTATAATATTAAATATTAAAAATGCCAGGTCTGTTTCTTGGAAACCAGGTAAGAGTAATGGTTTGCACACCAGACACCTGCTAGGTTCAGCAAGAGTTTCAAGGGCCAAATCCAGTGTGATGGATTAGCCCCTGAAGTTTTGAGTGGGGAAAAAAAGATACTGTGAACATGACCTTCATTAAAATGTGGTTGTTAACTGTAAAAAAATTAGATGACTACATAAAGTTAGAAATTATACATGATTTATATTTCTCTGAATTATGATGACATACTTTCCACTTCTTGTTTCTGTTTACCAGCTTCACTTCTCACAATACCATCTAGTATCATACTAGTACAATCTTGGGTAAAATGCAGAATAAAACAATTTATTGGGAAGTGATGTGATTAATTTTTTTTATCCTTGTGTTATTTTGAAGACAGTTAAAGGCTTCTATTTTCAAAATAGAAAAAAGTTCTTCCACAGACAAAATGTCCTTGTTGTTTGCCTTGCTCAATTGCCTTTTTTCCTCCCTTCTCTCTATTTGATTGTAATGTGACACCAGTGAGTAGAAAAAACTGATCATTGTAGGTCTCACTGCTGCTGAAATCAGTAACAATCCTCTACAAAAACAATAGAAGCTTTACTTTTGTGTGCACTTCACTTTATATGTGAAAATGCTATATTTTCCCCTTAATCTCAAAACTCATTATGATTTTAATTTTTGTTTTCCCCTCTAGATTAGTCATTCATGTATTTAGCATCCACAGGTTTTCTTGACCTGCAGTGAGCTCTCAGAAATGAATTCAGAACAAAAGAAAAAAATCTCATAGTAGTTGTATTTTTCAACAGCTTCTTACAGTAGTTCTCATTTCTGTATCTGCAAAACCAGGCTAAATTGTTCATTGATATATTTTTAATTATTTACCAACAGAGCCAATAACTAATCATCCTCTACATCTTGACAGTGTTCTCTCTCTGTACAAAAAGTCGCCTGGATTCATAGAGGACAAAAGACTAATCACAATCGAATAAAAAACCTTTAAAGGCTTTCAAGGCCTTCCTTCTGTGTATATTTGCATTTATCCTCAGATTTTGTAGTCAATTTTTGGGCTGGTAATCCCTCATGTGGAGGAGTACATTTTACTGAAGTTGAATTGCTTTCCTTATATTTTCTGGAACAACCATTCAATCAAACATGAGTTCTCTCAAATAATTTTTTTATATTCGAGTAAGGAATATTAATTTTTCACCAACAGTTTGCAGTGTACAATGACATTTCCTGTCCATGGCAATAACGTGTTTAATAGCTTGCATTTTTTTTCCTCCGTTGTACCTGAGTAATGCATTGCTCCATATTGTTTATTCTTTATTTGCTGTAATTTGTTGTATATTTGTAATTAAATGAGGATTTTAGAAACAAAGAACTTGTTCTTAGTGAAAGGATATGCTCTTGTAGCTTGTAATTATTTCCATTTCCAAATCTACAGGTTTCACTAGACTTGCAGTAAGAATTGCCACAAGGGTAGCAGTGTTTAAGAGCAGCTTTTAAAAGCTCTCTGTCCTTCAGCTGGTGGCTGTAAATCCCCCAGTGCTGCTCTATGCAGGTCATGCAGTGCAAACCCCAGGTAGGAGATTTAAGGTAACATCCTTCAGAAAACTTCTGCTGGAAAAACCTTGCAGAGAGAGAGAAAGAGTGATAACTGCAGCCCTAGAAAGGATTTGGGTTATAAACAGCCTTGCAGAGACAGAGAGAGAGAGAGAGAGAGAGAGAGAGAGAGAGAGAGAGAGAGAGAGAGAGAGTAATCATTGCAGCCCTTAGGAAGCATTTTGGTTATATGCAGAAATGTCTCATTTACTTGAGCTCAGTTCTCCTTCATGGCTTGGATATCCATCTGTGCTAACCTTTTACAGTTTTGTCCTTGGTACCTGGTGGAGTAAGTGACTTCTTTCTTCTGTGTGTACTTCTTCCTTTGTAGCAATATAAAGGACATCCACTCAGTGCTTGAAGTGACAGTTTACGATGAAGACCGCGATCGAAGTGCTGACTTTCTAGGCAAAGTTGCTATACCATTGCTGTCTGTAAGCTTCATTCACCTGACATACTGCTCTGAATTTTTCCCACTAAAGGGGGGAAAAAAAAAATTTGCAGGTCTGAGTCTGTCATTTCTCAACCAAGGTCTGTAATAACACTAAAATTTTAACATACTCTATTCACGGCCATGTTGAATCCCATGATAGTTAATTTTTCCTGACAGACTCGGTCCTGGTAATGAACAGGTACTTGTCAGACTTGCCACAGTTGTTTTGGGTTCTCTGTCAGTTTCAGCAGCTGGGGGTCAGGGGTCACCGGGGGGGTGTATTCAGCGGAGACCGCAAGACAGACGGCTGTCATGTCCTTTTCCTGCAGATTCAAAATGGTGAACAGAAAGCCTACGTCTTGAAAAACAAGCAGCTGACAGGGCCAACAAAGGGGGTCATCTATCTTGAAATAGATGTGATTTTTAATGCTGTAAGTCTTAACTTTGGGGTTTTTTTGTACTGCTAAAGAGTTCAGTTTCATGAAAGCTTTTGTTCCTGATTTGTAGAGAATTTCTGTCATTCTTCATTTTCTCTAAGCTTTGATTTATACTACAGAATACTCTTCTGCCACTGCTTGGCACACCCACTCTTTTTGTTGCTGCTGCTGCTGCTGCTATTGCTGCTAATAATGTACAGAGCAGCAACTCTTGTCTCTGTATATGCTTATGTGTCCTGAGCTTGGCAGCTATGACTTTGAAACTTAGTAAATTTTGCCATTTGAAGCCTGTGTTGTTAGTGAGGACAAAGTAAACTTGAAATACTGACACACATTTTAATGCATAGGTGAAAGCCAGCATACGAACCTTAATGCCCAAAGAACCGAAGTACATTGAGGAAGAAGACAGACTGTCTAAACAGGTAAAGAATAAGGAAACACTAATCCCTTCTAAAATCCTTAATATCAAGTGTGCACATTCAAATATCTGGTATCATACTGCTGAGAGTAAAGAATAACATTTTCATTACATGTTTACAAAAGAATATGATAGGTTGAGAAGTCCGAAACAAAATACATGGGTTTAATGTGTCTCCTCTATAAACTGCTGCCTAATTTCCATGAAATACATGAATAAGAACACAGTTGAAACCATCAGGTTTCGCACATATCAGATTATTGCACAGGTGCATGTAAAATAAGTCTTGCATAAATTTTTGCTGTTAACTTTGACCCAAAAGTTCTCCATTTGTTGCAAGGTAAGAGCCAGCATTCTTTTAGCCACATTTCAAAGAGGTTACTTGAGTAAGGTTTGAATCAAAGGTGAAAGCAGACTAAAACTCTTTGGAATCCCAGGAATAGGAAATGTCTCTACTCTTTCTTTTTTCTTTGGATATTTTTGCTACACATGATTTTAATGCTTTGATAAAAAAAATTATTTAAACACATATATTTTTCTGCTGCACTCAAACTACTTAGGACTCAGTTTTTTGTGTTCCACAAATGTTGTATCTTACATGGAGAAAATTGGTTGGACTATGGGAACAAGATTTTTGTTGTTTTCAGTGAAAAATCCAAGGTCTCAGAACTGTTTTCTTTGTTCCTGAAAGCTTGTAGACGAGCATGGTTTAAATTACCTGCTGGATGAATTTTATATCAGTTTATTATACAGTTAATACAAAAAAAGTTTCAAGAGGCAAAATATTTCTTTATTTGCCTTTTTGAGTAATGCAGTTACTAAAGCTGCATTTTGCACTACTATTCCAGCAAAGAAGCAACAAAGCCTTTTACTCAAGATTCATTCTTCTTCCCACTTTCATAAATGAAAATGGCATTGTGGCTTTTGCAGATGGTAGGAGGAGTGACCATTTTCTATGCAACTCAGTACATAAATCATTCACTGGTTTGTTCAGTTTTTGTGGTTAAGTATGTTGCCATTTTAGAGGATTTAAGTACATTTTCCTGAATCAAAACCTAGAGTTGTTATGTCTTACATATATGTAATCTGAAAGTGTGCAGATTAGTTTGGTATATACTTAAAACAATGCTTTCAAAATACATCACAGCAGAAAAAAATGTTAAAAATGTTAAACGGTGGAGACATTTTAATGATATTAGAGCAGTAGTGTTGCATGGTTTCAGGTTAGTGTCCTACAGTATCTTTTTTTTTTAAAAAGGCCAGCATTTTTAAAGAAAGGCTTAATGAAACGGAAATCTAATTAACAAAATAATTTGTGAAATTTTGCAAGTGGCTTTTTAATGTTGAACAGTTTTTGTACCATCTAGAATTAAATTCAACAGATACCAATTGACACAATAAGCAAATTCTCTCTCTTCCAAGTCTCAAATTTTAAACTAACTAGCTCAATTTGTGAACTAGAGAGCTTAATATTTTCTCAGTCTTCACCCAAATTGAAAATGACAGTATTGTTAGCATGAGCCTTTTCTGGAACTACTTGGGTTTTTTGAAATATTTTCAACCTTTCATCTTTTTAACAGCTACTGTTAAGGAACTTCATCCGGATGAAGCATTGTATCATGGCTCTCGTTACTGCTGCCTGCTATATTAGCAGTTGTTTTGACTGGGATTCTCCACCAAGAAGCCTCGCTGCTTTTTTGGTATGATCTTCTTAATGCTATTTTTAATCATCCCAGTGTGTTTGTGTTCTAGACTGAGAGACAATACTGTGTAGATTGGTGGCTTCTTTTAAATTTATTTAAAAGTTTGCATTATGATGTTACCATAAGTCATATTTATTCAGTTTTTTTAAAAAGTAACTAAGTTTAGAATGTCACACAAACAAGATAGAGTGGTTTTTTTTAAATTTATAATTGTGTATTTATAGTAAGTAAAAAAGTAATTGATTATATGAGTTACAAGCAGGTAATCCAAATCAAAATAGATTCAGTGAACTATGGATAATATATTTTAGGCTTCTCACAAATTACTTCCATTAAATTTTGTTTGGTCCCCTTGCATATTGAATAATGACTCTTAAAGTCATTCTGATTACTATTTATTCAAAGGTGGTGTTCCTAGATTAAAAAAAAAAAAATCTACCAAAATAAAACAAACTCAACTTTAAAACCATAAATGCAAACTAACTAGTACCTTTTAGGAAGCAATCTCTGGACATAGTTTTTAGTGAATGGTTTAAAGTGAATTTGGTTTTAGCTATTTAAACAAATTTGCTGTTTCTTCATGAACATGATCTTCTTTAGTATTAAAATCCCAAGCACAGTTGTAGATTGCATTGTGTTACCCAGATAAATATATATTTATTTTTAAAATCATAAGAACTACAAACAAGACTTTTTTTTTTTTTTTTTCATTAGATAATAGAAATGTATGCATGGACATACTTTCTGGAATTTCTAAGTTTTTTAAACTGACTGAAATACTGAGATTAGGAGGCTCTCCTCCATGATTATGAACAGGGAAGAGTTTTGGTGTAACTTTAAATAATTGTAGACATCATCTGTGACAGTACTTTTTACTTGTGTCCTTGAAGGCCAGGTGCCTCAAATTTGGAGAAATCAGGCCAGGCATTGGAGCTGGCTGTGCAGTAAAATGGGGTAGTTGGGTGTGTCACTAAGTCATGCTGTTTTGCAGAAAGTTTCTTCTAGCAGGGCTCCATTTGTACTGTGTAGTTCGTTAACCCCCCCTTGTGCCTGTCGAGGACGGCAGCATGCTGTTGGTCCTTGGTTGCCATGTTTGTTGGGACTACAGGAGATACGTGTGCTATTCAAAGAGCCAGAAGGTTGTACTTCTACTGGTGTCTGTAGTAATGGCACTATGTGCAAAGATTAAATATACTTGCTACTGTTTGCTGTAGAAGGGTGATCTGTCATTTCAGCTGCAAGTTATCAACACTTCATTGGAAAATGCAGGTTTCAGCATAAAACTTAGATGTTCCTATTGCTATTACTACTTCAGTTAGTAAGTATTCATCACTCTTAAGTCAGATTTTGATATGGATATGGGATACTCATGTGTTGCCAGTGTAAGAAAGAAAAATGGAAAGACATCCTATTCTTTGGGCATTTTTTTTTCCCACATCACTCTGCTGTGGCCATGGAAGAGGTGGTGATTGTTTCTGGTCATAGAAAAAAAAAAATCAGTGTCAGAAAAAGTAGTAGTAGTATGTAAAACAGAATTTGAGTAGGGAGGTCAATAATCAGTATATGTTATTATTATAGTTACAGTGTATTGCAGTAGAAACATTTGTGATTATATTATAGATAAATTCATATTTTTCATATTCATATATTTTTCATATATAGAGAGATATACATATTTAAAAATCTGATTTTCTTGGTTTTCTTATAGTTTTAGTTTTGCTATGTAGGTGTTGCAGTAGATTTTTATGTTTACATCAGTGCTGTGATTGTACAGATGTATTCCTGTTCTGCATCCAAAATGCATCCTGTGTGCATTTTGCAGAGGACAAAAAGCACAGGATGACCTGATGTTATTTTCTCCAAGGATCAAATCAATCCTCTGTCAGGCAAAAGAAGGTTTTGCTGGCCAAGTCAAATATATGTGACTTTTTATCATGATTATAAGCTGAGGGTTTAGATGGTTTCTGGACTTTCATAGGCTGTTGAAATCTCAAGAGTGATCCGCTTGCTTGTGTTATGGTGAATTATACTTGAACTAAGGTTACAACTGAATTTAATGGAGTGTATAAAAAAAAGTATATGTTTCATTTTCTCTTCACTATTTTACAAATCATATCTCCTCTTGAAGTTATCTTCTAGAGGCTAGGAAGTGTCACAGTGAAATGTCAGTTCTAGAAAGGATTTTCAGCTCTTTAGGCAGACTAATAACATATGAGAAGTAAAGTTTTAAACTAACCTTTTCTTCTATCTTGTTAGATTTGAAAATATACTGTGATGGGTACGTCCTGATACAGAATTACAGTCATTTCACCTAAGTTGCATATGTAAGGGTTGATTTTTTTGTTTCTCTCAATGCCCCATGTCCTTGGCATTACAATTATGGATACTTTTTTACAATGTGGCTTCTTTCTGATGGGGATATGCAGGATCACAGATGAAATTCTGGCAGAATACCTCAATTTTCAAAAATGTAATTACTAAAATAGATTATGAAAGGATAACTACTCTTGGAAACCTGCAGAAAATCTAGATTAATATGTTAACTATAATAAGTTACAGTTACCTGCTTTTTATGCTTTGTGCACTCTTCACTGCAGTTCTTTTTAAAGTCATTCTCCTTGGAGAGCCTTGGTGACTAACAGTGTTCACTGAAAGGGCTTGCTGATTATTTTCACCCTTGAGCTTAGCTGTCTCAAACTGTTTCATTATTTGGGACATTTTAGGTACAGAAATGCTGTATTGAAGTTTTAGGATGATTCTTTCCAAATTCATCAGCTCAATGACCAGTGTTGCATGTGCTCTTCATAGAGATACAAAAACATTAAGTTTTGAATGTTCTAGATTATGCATTTCCTCAACTAAACAATATTTTACTGGTTTCTATTAAACTTCATAAGCTCATCATCTTCACTGGGGATTTTGTCTGAATAACTGAAAGTTTTCACTCAATTCCTTTTTTCTATGTTTTGGTAATTCACAGCAGAAGAAAAATTCATACATACATATATACACACATACATACATATATATATATATATAATTTTCATGCTGGTATAACTGTGATGTATTAATAAATGTTATTTTTCAGATACTTAAAGATATTCATAAATAGCATATGAACCATAGGTCGATCTGGCTAGCATACAACTTTGTTTTAGAGCAATTAGAAAATTCTATATTCTCTCCTTTTTTGTATTCATTCCCTGTTAAATAAAGGAAGTGTATACCAACAATATTAAATTAATTTTTCAGTTCCAGAACAGCTTTATTATGCCACATGTCTAGAGATTGATCCAGAATGTGTATGTTTATGCTTATTAAGATGTAAATACAGTGGGAAAAATCAGAATATGTAGAGAGCATTCACCATAAAAATTTTTTTCTCTGTTTAAAACAGACCTTTGCAGTATTGAGTAGGGTTTTTTAATTATTATTTGGTAATTAATAAGGTACATTTCAGGAGGAAGAATTTTAGTAGAGTATGCAAAAATTGATGTTTTTTCTTCAGATTAATCTACTGTTAATCAAACTAATCCACTAATTTTGGCCTTATTTCCTTCTTGACCAGATATTTGTGTTCTTACAGATGTCAGTGGGTGCAACATGAGAGGAAAAAGGTGTTTAATTTCTTTTTTTCCAATACTAGCATTTCTCACTGTAATGAGCAGAAAAATAATTGGACAATGGGGCTATCAGTAAAAGGATGCACTTTAGTGTGAGTCAGTGAATTATTTTATGGGACAAACTTTAATCTTGAAATGTGATTGTAGATAATTTGTGCTACTATCTGTCCACTTGGAATTCTTTTAACCATTTTGGTCATTATACAGTAAGTACTGCTGTGTTTAACATTAACATTTGATACACATTTAATTTCTGTACTGCTCTGTGGTCCTTAGGGAGCTTTGCTCTAGTGCTACATGAGAGAGACAAAGTATCGATCAGTTAACATTTCAGCTATGTATGTTGCAAAATTAATGAAAATGCCAGACAAAAATGTCAGAGTGCACAAAAAGGTAAAATTTAAATTTGGTAGTTTAATGAAAAATTTAAGTTGCGCATTATCAAAAGATGTGCATTATCTCCTTGCCTTTAAGGTATTTTTCATAACTGAGTGTAACTAAAGAGAACCACATATTTTACTTAGAGGAACACTAAACATGAAATATGAGGGAATATATAATCTTCAAAATGTTTGGTATCCCAAAATGGCCTTGGTAAGGTATTTAATTGCCCGCTTGAACATTTAGCTGTTACTCATAATATATACTTATTTCATTTCTCACTTGGAAGCATAGTGCCTTCACCTGATGAACACAAGCGTTAGCCTCAAATTAAAGCTTCTCATGAACACATTCTCCTGTTCCTGTTACTGTTCCTTTCATTCGTTCTATATCTGTACATGCATACACAGAGAAAATACTTTCCTTTCTTTCTCAGCCTCTCAAATATTGATAAAATGACTCTCCCTGCATCCAAGTAATTTGTCAGGCCTAACTCACCTTCACTTTGTCTTCTAACATTACAGCATTCATGTGTGAAAATGACATAATAGTGTCCCCAGCTTTTGATTAAGTGTTAGTTCTCTTGCACATACACCATTTAGTTCTGGAGGTGTCACATTAATTAATTGAAAAGGAAACAGGATTTAAAAGAACTCTTTTCTAGATGGAAATGAAACAGCAAAGCAATGTTGTCAATTTACTGAGCTTTTCCCTAATAAAAAGGAAAACAATCACTACTGTGTATTTCAGAAACAATGTTCACTCAAAGATGAAAGATGAAGATTATGTTTCCAGAGAGACTTGATATGATACCACCAGGGGTTGGAATGCATTTGTTGTAATTATTACATATGTTCCTTAATTTTTCACACTGTAATTGTAAGAGAATCAGAATTTTCACATATATTAAAAAACTTGTAGATGTTCCCATCGTGGATACCATTATTGAGGATTCAACCTTCAAACAAAATTAACCTTTTATTAAATCTGGGTGAAATGTATTATCAAATTGTCTTTGCCACCTCTTGTCTAGAATTTGAAATTTGAATAAGTGCTGGTAAGATAGCTGCAAAAGCTTTTTTTAATCTCCCAAAAAAAGCCTGTCCAAAAAATTGTTGTTACTATCAAAATTGCCTATTCTCAAAAGAGAGATTTGCAGAGGTAAAGTGATATGGCAATGGCAAGGCCCTGAACAAGATTAATGTT
This sequence comes from Cettia cetti, assembly GCA_013401135.1. Lineage (NCBI taxonomy): Eukaryota > Metazoa > Chordata > Aves > Passeriformes > Sylviidae > Cettia > Cettia cetti. Next base: position 143,724 of record VZUI01042717.1, read on the forward strand.
TGATGCATGTTAAACACATGTGTAAGAGTCTTTCAGCTTTTTATCATCTGTATCCTCACCAGCAGGTTAGAAAAAGAAGTGGACCAGACTGCTGTGGGGTTTGGTGGAGTTTTTTTTCTGAACTAAAGCAAACAAAAAGAAAAGTGGTCCAAGTTCTGTTTCCTCTTTCCTAAATTTCTATATATCAGCAGAACTAATGTTGGACCTCTGCAAAATTACAGTGGAATTTGAGCTTTTTACAACACTCAGCTATACTTTGTGCCAGGTTTTAGAAGGTGGAATAGGAAAGAAAAAAACAGCAGACCTGGTATATAGGATCAAAGAGATCCACTAACTATTACTACTGAAAGAAACAGCACCAGCTCTGATTAAAAAAGACACCTCTTAACTGTAACAAGTGTGAAATGACACTGCTGTGGAAAAAATGGTGTCATCAGTCCACATTTTTTGTTTCAGAAATAGTGTATTTGCAAATCTGATACAAGGAAAGACTGGGAAATATTTATATGTAAAAGCTCTTTTATTTTGTTTAGTAAAAGTCACTTTCATTTTACTTTCTTCACAGAATGAATGTGTATTTGCTAAACCAGTTTAACAGTGAGATTTGTTGCCCAAGCACAGACCTGTGCCATTTTCAGTAATGTAGAGCATCCTGTGTGCTGTCCAGCTGCTGTCCCAGAAGAGTATGTGTCTGTCTTAGGTTCTCTGTCATTTCTGCCTTCACCATCCAGGTGACTGGGGTGCCCACCCAAGGGTGTCTAAAATGGCACTAGCTCTACCTTTAAGCACTTTAATTGCTCCCTTAGGTGTTTATTTTACCTGCATATATATTTTAGTACCTAACTAGATGCTGTTCTGAGTTTCTTCATAATCTTAAGGCATTAAGTCTCAAAAACACCTATGGTGTGTGGGGAATTACTTTCCTTATTTTGTGATTTATCAAACCAGAATAGACAGTGGCATAAAGCTTTGGTATCCCAAGTCTTAGACTTTTCCTTCAATACTGTATCACTTTTCCCATGTATTTTGCTTAGAAAACTGACAGTATTCTGGAATTAATTAACTACCAAATCTTTTTGAATGCTATTAGAGCTTGATACACAAAAATGTCTGATGGATAAAAATGTGGTTGATGAAAAATTGTGGAAGTTGACAAAAACTATTTACTCTCCTGTATTTAGGATTACCTAAAAAGTTTTAAAAGCAAGCTTAGATTTCCTGCTAAGGCAGTGATGTGACTAGAAATCTGGGCAGCCAATTTGTATGAGTTGCAGTCTTACTCTGCAGTATGTTTCTGATAATCCAAGGTACATACAAGGCAGTCCCCCACTGCCTGGTTTTACTGGAAGAGTAGCAGAGTGGACCATTGGGCCCCCAGAGAGGGCTTGCATTGCACCACCAATTCTTACTTGCACTCTCCTCTTCACTGCATAAAACTGTACTGAATGAAAAACTTTGCACTTGAAGGAATTCATACATCATTGATACTGAATTTGGATAATTTCTAAGTAGCTTGGGTTTTCTAAGGTAGTTGTGTACCCCAGCATCCTCAGGTTCCCTGAGGTGCTATTTCACAGTTATTGCAGATCTTTGCCACTTAAACTTCCATGACTTAGGTACTGCACATGACTGAGTTATAAGATATCTTACTTTTTCATCATCTTTAATGATGAGTATTATGAGAGCCAACACATTGTAAAGGCATGTTACAAAGAGTGTTTTACCTCCTTTTTATTTTAGTAGGAATTGGTGTTATAAGATTTGTTTTGAAGTGAATTATAAATTTATTTTGAAGGACACGACACGTATTCACTGGGCCATTCAATAGTTAAAATAACATAATGGTTTTGCCAAAAGTTGCAGTGTAGTAACAAAATGTCATGTTTTGGTAAGAAAAGCCCAAGTAAGGTAAATCAGACAGAGAAGTGATTGTTTCAAATATTTTGAAAATTCTAAGCAAAAGGCTTAGAAAGAAATTAAGTTCAGAACTTAAACTACTGGTTTCTTCCTATGGCTCCTTAGGGAATCTTCATAGTACCTATCCCTGTGGAATAGTTGTTTCTTTAGTAGGTATGTAGCTGGTAGATGATAATGTAAGTGTCTCAGTAGAAGAATTAAGAAAAAAACAGTTATCTTCAATGTGCTGGATTTTACTGGAGTGAAAACACTTTAGACAATTTTCTAACGCTTCAAATATGCATAAGAAATATATTTCTATTTCTTATATTGTTTAACTCACAATTTTATAATTTCAGTTTTGGTAGCTGAATGGAAAATCCAAGCTGTTAACATAAAAAATCCTTAAAACATATTTTGTGTCTACTAGTGCCACATATGCTGTAATTGCGTTTATTGATGATGTAAGTAAAGCCTCTAAAGAAAAACAACCTTAAGTAATCATTGCAAAACTTACATGTGAAGTTTTGTCCCTTTTTCCTAAAAAGAGAGTGTATGCCACACATAGCTTTATCCTATGTTTTTGGCAAAAGAGAGATGCTGTATACTTCCCACCATAAATGTATGGTTTGGAGTTGGAAAGGGTTTGGAAGCTTATTTCATTCTTGGAAATCCCTTGTGGATGGTGATGCTGTTTGTAATGATGATACCCCACGTGTGATGTGGACTTCCAATGCAAAAGAGTCTTGTTTCCAGTGGAACTTCACTGAGATTTATGTAGGAAAGCCCTGTGAAAGCACTGGTTTTTTACAATTGTTATTTGTCACAAGTAGGGAAATTTCCTTGTAACAAAGTGTGGAAAAGCCGTAGCGCTAGAAGTTGTCCCTTGCTTGGAATAATGAGTCTGTGTACTGAGCAGATGGTCTTAATGTCAAGGGGACCTATCTCTGAAGTGTACTGCTGCAGAAAAACACTTCAGAACTTTACAAAGGTTGGATATTTTTACTTTTCTTCTAAATTATGTATGAGTTATACAGCAGTTTATTTGCGTAATTTTTATTGTATAGTTTCACTCAAGGTTAATGAAGTTTCCACCCAGGTTGTTTTCCATCCCTGAAAAATTAAATAATTTTTTTCTGAAAAATTATGCTTTTCTGAAATACTTTTCTGTGTGCTTTCCCCCCATTCCTTCCAAGGCAGCAGCTAAAGATCTTGGTGATAAGGATGAATAAAGCAGATTACTATCCAGACAGAATGTTTTCTTAAATTTCTCAATTAAAGGCCAAATTTGTGGTTGCAGTTTTGTGAAGAAAATGCTCATGTAGCTTTAGCCACATCACTGGTAAAGGCTGCATGTTTGCAATGGCCTATCTTACACAAAAACTTGTTGTACTGGTCATGACAATATAAAGAGGAACAAAAATTGCCTCAAAGATCATTTTAGTTAAGTGTCAAAGCAAAAAACAATGTCGTCTAGATAGTTTTTTAATACATGGAACACATAACAGTGTGGACAGAATGTTAAATTTTTTACCACGTGTCACTCTTAAGTGATTTAACTTCTGCAGGAAAGAAGAATTTCAGTTGACCTTGAAGTAAAAAGCCTGTAAATGTCATAACCACTTGCTTGATGAAAGCAGCATTTTTATTTTTATTTTTAGCTTATTTACTTTTCGAAAGAAAAAACAAAAAAGGGGCTTATACATGGAATCTGTTTAATACTTTGCATTAAACCAGGTGACATAATTTAAAAAGTATTGTTTATTTTGGGTTCAGTGGTAGATTGTATTTAAGCATAAGTATTAACACTTACCAGTAGAAGTAACTAACATTGTGACTCCAATTGTTACTGAAGAGAAAAAAAATTAATAGCTGTAAGCCACATGGCTGCAGCTGATATTGAATAATGGGAGATCTGTGAGTTTGTATATTTCCATGTATAATATCTACACTATTAGTGCAGCTCTGAAGTTACAAGAAACCAACTGCTTTCCAGGGATACAAGTACTCTATGGAGGACCCACTGATTTTCAAAAATAACAAAAAATTGGCATAATTTAGTCTTATTTATTTGGGATTGACCACTACTCTCACAGCTGTTATCTGTTAAAACTGGTATTATGTAATTGGAAGTTTTGGTGTTTCCTTACATTTCTCCTCAGTTCTTCAGTGCACGGTATCTGTTCAGCTGTTCTTGCTCTTTCTGGTGCTCATTTACAAAGCAGAGAAAAAAATCTCTTCCTTATCTTAGACCACAAGGCACAGGTGTACACATTTGAATCTTTATTTTCCAATGACAAAATCTTCATTTTCCAGAAAAAGTGTGTTTTTAAAATTAAAGCCAGCTAATTCCGTTGAAAATACTGTAAGGGATGCCAATAATGTTTGTTAAAGCACTCTTTCCTTAAAAAAGAAAGACTGAGTAATTTTTGCCTTGGTATACAGTATCCTTTTTGCTCTTTTCTCTTGAAGAAATAATACCAGGAGATAATGTATTCCTTTAACATGAGCTAAATTTAAAAAGTTTTTTTTTTAATATTTGCCACCATATTAATTATTACTTGCTTAAAGCACACTGTTAGCAGAGGGATTCTGAGTTAATAAACACATCATAGCATTAGTATATAAAACACAATATACTTTTCCCAAGTAAATGATTACCAGCATAAGACCACCTTAACAGCAGTTAATGCTTATTCCTTAAATGTGCTTGATTTTCATCTCTTGGAAATAGTATCATAATATTGCAGCAAGTAAACACAGAAATGTGTTGGAGTGATTTGTTTTACAGCAGAGGTAACTAATGCCTTGTTTGAGCTTGCAGCTTCACACCAGCCAGAATAGGATTTAATACTGAATAATAAGCTTTTTTAACACAACTCCAGTGAAACACATTAAAAAAAAGTTATTTCTTCATCACAGTCTATTCGCTGGAACATTTGGAAAATAACTTTAGTGCACTGGTAAGTCTTTATAATGTAGTATTTTTACATTCAAGAATTGCTTTGGATAAGATTTATGGAGTTTTAACCTTTTGAGACATTTCTGCTTTGCTCCAAGGGTGCTTCAGGTTTTTATGAGCTACTTTGATTTCATGAGTATGAGCAAGACACATCTCTATAAATTTCTGATTCACTGGAGGATATTTCTTTGCATCAGAGTTGGGAGCTCTGTCAGCACCGCCCAGTGGATAGTGAGCCAGTCTGGAGTTACCTACCACAGCCTGGGCTGCCCACCCAGGTCAGGCACCCTTCTGCCTTTCCACTGGAGCACCTGCACACCTGCAAACTGAGCCATGCCCCATTCAGCCCTGCAAGAACAGCTCTATTGTTGCATTTTCTGAGGGAAAATTATTCCGGTTCTACTTCTGAATTAAAAGCAAGGCTGTTATTACTCAAGGGATGTTCGGCCTCACTGCTTTTTTGAGAAAACAAATTTGCTGTAACTTTATCTGTAATTTAGTACCACTTGGGTGCAAATAGAGGCTACATTGTATAGAATGCCAGGCAGAAAGTAGGGGTTTGTTAAAACCATAAAATGGTTGGGTAACCATTGTGTATCCAAAAGCAGCCACATCAAAGCCTTAAAAAAGTAAAAAAAACCCAAACAAACAAAAAAAAAAAACCAAAAAAAACCCACACAACCCCAAAAACAACTAACACCCCACAACAAGAGACAACAACCAACACCCCCCCAAACAAAAAAAAAACCAACAAAACCACAAAACAACACAACCCCCCACAAATCAAACGAAACACACACAAAAGCCCCAACCAAACCACAAAACAATACAAAAAGCCCCCCATAAAACAAAGAACACTCAAAAACCAACAACCAAACCTCAAGAAAATACACTTAATTATAGTTCCACCATTAATCATCTGTTTTGAACCAGCTTCAAACATAGTGTTAAAGACATAAAGCTTTCTGTCTATATGGAGAACACTGCAAAATTTCACGTTTTCTAGAAGTTAAGGTTTATTTGCCTTGACCAACACCATACTCAGAGAATAGTCATGGTAAAGGCTCCTCAGCTCTTTTACTGCAAGTTTTTGGTTTGGTTTCATAGTAAATGTAACAGAGCTATGGTGTTCTCAAATGCCACTTTCTTGAAGAATATGATGTCAAATTGCTTAAATACACTTTCCCTTTTTTTGGTTGATTCTTAAATGTCAGGATTTCATAGAAAGAAATAACACTTCTTAAATCCTCAGTCCTGTATGCATAGCCATTGCAAATGATGCTGTTGAGGCCAGTCCAAATCAGTCAAGTATTTTATTCCATCAAAGTTAATTTTTACAACCATGTGCTTGTTCACTGCCTTACATCCTGATCAGGCAGCAAATGTGCTAACTCTCTCTTTTCCTTTTGCTGGTTTTTTTTTTTAATTAATATGAAAAAACCTCAGTTCATTTGTAGGAGTTTCATCTTGCTGATTAGCAAAGTTAAAGTTAAGAACTTAATGTGGTTTCTAATCATCTGGCAGCTGTCATTAGTGAGTGACAATGCAGCTAATCCCCCCTTCCTCCCCACCGCAACACACAAGCCTGCTCCTCCTTTCTCCCCAAAGCAGCGGCAGCCACCTCCGGGCACACTCTCGGCTGAAGCTGGGAGCAGGGAGTATGTATCTGACCTGGGATCTGAACCTGGGAAACTCTGGTTAGTATGCTTCATTGTCTCCGGATCACTGCGCTCACCCTTCTGCTCCTTTACTTACAATGTCTAATATGTCTGATTTGAATTTAATTATTTTAATTAAATTGTTCCACTGTTTCTCACACTGCAAGACAGTAAAGAGCTGTAACTGGCGGTGTTATAAATCAGGTGTCCCTCCCTTGACTAGGCCAAAGTTAGTAAGCCAAAAATGAGTGTGGATTCTGGCACAGACAGAGATAAAAGTGTATGTGAAAAGAGAGTCAGCACTTAAACTGGAACTGAGAGATACAGCAGTTACTTTTATAAGTGTCAGAAACATTCCTGCTGGTATTTTTCTCTCACATTATGCCGCAAGCAATGGATTCCCTGTTTGCAGGGAGGGCAAAAGGCTGAGAAACGGGTTTGTGGTTTCTGGATGAAAATAAAGTTTGTCTTGGTTTATCTCTGATTTGAGCAGTCCTGTCGTTTTGCCAGTCAGAGAGTGTAACGAATGCTCAGCTGCATCACCAGACAGAGTTTTCATCGATAACTCCTTAACAGTTGATGACACTGCACTGTAGTACTCTGTATGTATTTTGTTTTCTGCAGACATCCACTCTTTCTCACATTCTTTCTTTTAAAAATCAAAAAAATTGTCTCCCCCAAGATGCAGAGAAGAAAGCAAACCCAACGCCCTGAAGAATTTCTGATGCAGGAGGAGTGTTTTAAAACAGGGGATGCCTGTGCTCTAAAATGTGATTACTAACTAATTAAATTCTGTTGCCTACCTGGCAATGATAAATGCAGCACTTCTCTAAGACTACTTTAAGATCTGGCTGGTAGAACCAGCAACCCCGATACCTCTGAAGTACAGGACTATCGGCTTGCTCTGTGATGTATCTCATTTCTGCTGACTTTTCATTTATGTAACTGATAGTCAAATATAAAATATATATTGGTTAAAAAATGACAGATTATTTCTGGGTCACTTTCAAATGTTGACCTATATGATGCGCTGCATTTTTTTAAGTTAATGCAGTTTAGAAATAATTTTAAGTTTCCCAACACAAAAGAAAGAAGTGTTACTGGATTTGCAAACAAAAGCTTTGTTGGTTATGACAACTAATCCATCTTTTTGCATTAGTGTAGTATTCTACCCCAGTATTCGTAATTGGCAATTTGTGAGTCATATATGTTATCTATTCTTTTATGGGTTTCTAAATAGTGAGTGATGTCAAAGGTCATCAAGCATTCATAAAGGAAATTTTTTTTTTATTTTACCTTTTCAGTTTTGATCAGTGTTCTGAAGAACTCTGTGAACATTTCAGGGAAAAGTACAAAGAAAAAAATAATGGCCTTTTTCCTGGAAGGAACTTCTTACAAATTCTTTTACAGCAATTCAAAGAATAAATTAGTTTTAGGACACACATGAAGTACTACAGCAGAGTAAAAATGTTTAGTTAAGTCAGTTAATGATTTATCTAATCATGGTTAGGTTTTAAAAGTTTGGAAATTACTGTATTCCATATACATGCAGCAAAATTAAGAATATTTGCATGTGACTAAATAATTTTGAACTCTTCCCTATGAGACATATTTTTGCAGTAATATATAAGCCATTGTTTTCCTTTCATCATGAAAGTAGGAGTGTTTATAGACATCTGCTATTCCCACTCTTTGGAAGAATTTAGTATTGGCTACGGATTAAGAAAATCTAACAGGAGAAAAAATATCTTTGCATCTAAAATAATAGATGGCACCAAAATGGTGTTACATTTTGATGCATTAGTTTGTCACAGGCAAGTTATTAATAGAAGGATTTGGGCATATCATTTAAAATTTAGTTATCATAATGAGAAATCTAGTAGGAATTTTTCACTTTACTGCTATTTCTCCAGCTACCCATGAACATTACCCCTAACTGCTTGTGGATTTTCTGATTAAAAATTGGGAGAACAGAATAATATATGAATAAATTCAATTAGCAGCTAAGACAACTTGAACTAATTTACAGACAACTATATAGAAGGCTTTAAGTATTTTAAAATGAATTAAATATTAATTTCACAGTAAAGCTGTTATGAACATGCAGCCACAGCTCTTCAACAGTCATTTAAATGTACTCTGAAGAGTTTAATTATAATGAGATATTTCTGTTAAAAATTATTCAGGATTATCTTAATAAAACAGAACTGAGCTTATTTAATTATGATGTAATTATATGTAAAATAATGTTTATGTAGAATTACAGTAATGTAAACTTTTTTAAAACTAAATTTCTAAAAATAAGAATAGGAATAGCTGATAGGTTTTGATCAGACCATTCTTGAAATTTCATCTGAAAATCATGAATAATTGGATATTTTGCATAATAATTTGAATCTAAAATCAGTGACAGGATGAATAGGATCTTGTCCTTAAGAGAGATTTTAGTATTTTAAGAATAAAGCAAAAGATATGTATTGTTGCTGAACACTCTTTATGTCGTTCTATGGCATACCATTGGTTCTTCTTTGAGGTTATTTTGTACTTATTTTTAAGCTTATGTTGTGGTTTATTTCTTTGGAATAGTGGTTTTAGAAAAGCTGAAATTACCTACTAATGCATCCTAATTATTTCAGAAAAGTGCTTTAATCTAGATTATCTGTTCATCTGAGACAATAAACTAAGGCACTTTTTCAGCTCATCAGATAACTGCCTCTGAATGTCACAATTATTTGATAGAAATAAAAAATTATGTGGACATTTACTCCCTAAAAGGAATTCAGAATTTGGACAAATGGACAGAAAAGAAAATCTTGTTTTAAAATTCATGCTTTCATAGCATGGTAAGGATTCTAAAATTTATCTGATTGCACTTGTGACAGCATGCTGCCTTTTAGTCACTATAGATATGAAAAATACACAACTGCAGAATTATATATTTGAAAGGAAAAATATTCTCAATTATTACTCCAATATATAATACAAAATGCATTTTATAATATTTATCTCTTTATTTTCTATTTTTATACTATATTTGAAACTGTTCCCCCATCAAAAATGGAAGAGAAAAAAGGATTACACAATTTTTTTGACAGGCAGAATGTACTAGTTTTCAATTTTACTGCCTGCCTTAGTCTTAACTGAAGGTAAATGCAGGAGAACACTGCTGCTACTGCTGTTATTATGTGTTGGATGTGTACTGCAGTGGCATGTAGAGGGTAGTGGGCACACCTTTGTTCCTAAAAGTTAACAAACAGAGCCTGTGCTTTTAAATTCATATCATTAAGTTCATTCAAATCAGTAGGAATATCCCCAATAGTAAATCTACACATATTCATAAATAGTTGCCATATCTGATCTGATTGGGTACAAATGTGTAAAAGATGCAGAGGAACAGTAAGCATGCTCTTAGATTAAAGCACTTTCCCTAACATTTTTCATTATCTCAAAAATACTGGACATGCTGTTGTTTTTAGGCAAGTAATTCTCAGTACAGTTGCACTGTATTGAATAAAACATTGTTCATACAAGAGGTATAGGATAGATACATATTTAATAGCTTACAAATACTTCCTGTCCAAACATTAATTTTGACCTTCAGAAGTGATCTTTTGATAGTTGTGACCAAGTTTATTTGTCAATAAAAATATGCCTGAAATAAGTGTATCAGAAGAGCATACAACTTATTTAGTATTTGTTCATTAAAAAAGAAAGTTAGCTTCTTTTTTTTATGGTCCTGTAACTGATTTAAATAAAGAAACCCAGAAAAATACAGACACCACTGTAATATTTAGAATTAAATTGGATTAACTGAAAATCTTTGATATTATGGATTTTTAAGTTTGGTAAAACGTGTTCTCTAGCCTGAAATTAGGAGGTATATAGTTTAGTGGTAATGCTAATTCTGTTCTATTTCCTCATAAAATGGGATCCTTTTTCCTGAGCTTCCCTGCATGTCATTCTCTGCTCAAGCCTGTAGGTAGCACCTTTGCATCACACAAAAATCACTGCCTTTCCTGAGAAACAATTACCGTTTAGGTGGGGAAGTCTTTACTTGCAGACCTCTAAATGTAGCTAGTACTATTTGCATAATTTCCAGACTTTGATGACAATATGTATCTTAAAACAGCAGATCACTCTCATGAGGTACCTCAGAGGTACAATGTTCTCTCATAATTATTTGTTTTAATTTACTGTCCATCAGGTATTAATAAATGAGCATAATTCTGCATTTCTGTTTCACATTTTCTTCTCTGTTCTGCAAATTACATGACACTAGTGGTCTCTTTTATCTGCTGAGTAAGCTAAACTCTATGAATTTAACCAAACTCTGTTCATCCTTCTCCCTTTGGGCTTGATCCATCACTTGTAACAGTCAGCAAGTAACCTTAGAGGGGCTGGCTACTGACTTGCTGGTCAGGGATTTTCACTGCAATACAGGATCAGGCTACCCCACAAGAATGCCTTGCTGTCAGGGCTGGGGAGGTGACTCATTACCAATGCTGCTATTACTTGCTTTTTCAGCTTCAATATGCAGTATCAAAAAATGTAACATGAGCATTATTTTTAAATCTGAGGCTGTTCTGCAAAAAAAATCTTCAGAGTTTAATTTTAACATATTTCCTTTTTTCCCCTCAAGTATATGCTTCATAATATCAATGCTTCCATTTCTAGAACCCAGTGATAGCATATGATCACTTAAAATGACATTTTGTTTTCCTTTGGAGTTGTTCTTATGTCACATAATGCAGAATGTCTCTAGGTTTATTATTTTTCTCCTAAGAGGTTGTAACAAAGAAGGTCTGGTTATCTATCACCCTTAGCCATGATGACAAGTGCGCTGAATAAAACTGCCAGCATTTATCTGATTCTACTAAGATTGTGCTTGATTTTAGTGAGAGTCAGTAAATAGGGTTTAAAAAGAAAAAAAAAAACACAGAAAGCTCTTGTTAAGGTACAAGTTAATGATTTTGTCTGTGTGCTGGACTGGGATATTTGAGAAGGGAACACTGAATGTCTGAGAGTGCATCCCATGAGCAAGATGTTTTTTAATCGTATTGTCTGAATGCTTGGTTGTGTATTAGAAGAAGCAAAGTGTGATGCAGGTGGGAGGGAACTAACCTTTGACACACTGTAGCAGCAGAAAAACATCAGGACTATCAGCCATGGGAGTTTCCAGCCTTTCCCTTTCTCACTAGAATAGAAGGCATTTTTGTTGTGGATGAGAGAATCAGGGATTGAATTCCTACGTGCACTGAGCCACTCTTTGTCTGGGTTGGTTTTGTTTTGTAAAATGCAAACCTTTTCATCTCTCAAATTGTTACAGGAATCCAAGCAAGTATTAAAAAATAAAACTGCGAGGAAAGTATGTTTTATTGGTTGTTTTGCCTGAGCAAATGCTGCATGGTTAACACAGAAAGCTGACTTGTTTCTGAAGGCTCTGCTTCAATTTGTCATGTTAGTGACCAAGTTAGAAAGGCACTTGCTGTTCATAGCAAATGCTCATATTGTAACTCATAAGGCAAGGGAGTAATTTTCCAGCTTGGGGCATCCAAAGAAGGCAGGACCACATTCAGACTGACTGTTGTCAAAGCTGAGCATAAACTGTATAGACAGGAGAAGGAAAAACACTAACACAAAGAAAGGAGACTACTCCAATACACATTGGAAAATATGTTGGTATAGTAATAGTTTATTTTTTTACTTTCCTGTTGCATGCTCACAGCAAGACACATCTCTGTGTCAGGTATTTTATATGCAGATCATACACAGCTATAGATCTGTGTAGCAAGGAAAATTTAAAGGTGTACAGAGCTATGGCTGGTAGGTTTTTTTCCTGTATATTACTTTCTCTTTTTCTGTTCTCACTGTGGAAGAATAAGGCAACACTTATTTCCTATATAAGAGTTATTGAAAACTGTTCAACTGCTTGTGTGAAGGATGACCTGCAAGTTTTCTTTTTTGACTTTCTCGCAGTTAGATAACAGTAGATAAAAATCTTTGGGTTCTGTGACAGAAAGATTACAGAGAAATACATATATATTCCTCTGCAGTAGATTCCCCTAAACTTTAAAGAAAATCTCCAGGTAATAAACAATTACCTTGTGATAAACTTACGCTAAAGCTGCAATAGTACAATTTTGCTGTTTTCTAATCTAGCTTCATGCTTTTTTTAGATGAACTAATTAGTCTTTAAGAATTATTCAGAAGATAAATACTATGTAGAAGTCATTGAGCATGTAGTATGGGAGTGCAAAACTTGCATTTCACAGATATCAATATCTTAGTATCAAGAATAATATCAAGAAAAAAAGGGCATTTTCAATGTCTGAAGTATTTTAAAGTTTACCTGGTAATCTATTTTAAAATGTTCTGGTTTATGATAACATTCTACCAATTAGATCCAACTCTTTTTCAGTAAAGGGCAGACTCAGTATATGTGAATGTATTTAACCTGAAATATTCCTTCTCTTTGGGAAGAATATCTTCTCTTATCAGGAAAGTCCACTGAGCAAAAAACATGAAATTTTTCACTGTCAAGACACAACATCAAATTTTCAAAGGAAAAAATGGGAATGGGAATGCAATTGTGAGTTTTCATTGTCGTCCTTCTTTTAATGTATTTTTCTTTTTGAATTCTGACATGGATAAACATTATTGACATACTGTTTTAGGGGATTACTAGTATTATTTTCTTCCATGATGTGAAAAACCCACAGCTGAATTCTGTTCTTATAAGGCTATTTTTACATTGGGATTTTGCCTGTTTTTGATTCTCCACTCTCCTGCCCCCTTTTTTATTGGATTTCAAGTACTTAGTTCCTGAAGCTAGTTTGCTGGGGCAGACTGACAGCAGGGGGGAAAGAATTACGTGTTTTAGCAATGACACTTTCATTCATTTAGGTGGGTTCTAACAGTATCTTGAAGTAATTGCTTTCTGGATTCCTGTCATTGGGAAGGCGTGGCTGAGTTTCCACCATCACATGCACTTCTGTCATTTATGTTTATTGTCCCCACTAAGAAAGGGGTTTCCATTTCCTGCTGGTGGGATGCTGTTGCCTGAAGTAGTGTTGTGAGATGAAGATTCACGAGAAGACAACTGAAGAGGCTTACAGCCAGTTCTTTGTTACCTGAATTGTTAATTTTGGTGTGATGGCTTTAGAGAACCACTGTTCTGGTTTTGCTTTCTGTTGTGTATATATCTATATCTATTATATATCTATATATCTATACATATATACACTATATATGAGGGAGAGAGAGAGAAGGGGAGAGAGAGAGAAGTGGGGGGAGGGAGAGATAGATAGATAGATAGATAGATAGATAGATAGATAGATAGATAGATAGATAGATAGATAGATAGATAGATA